>VXAC01006727.1:2814-21298 GCA_013399225.1 Rhipidura dahli
ATAAAATAAAATAAAATAAAATAAAATAAAACAAAATAAATAAAATAATAAAATAATATAATATGATACAATACAATACAATACAATACAATAAAATAAAATAACATAAAATAAAATAAAATAAAATAACCTCCAAATGAGAATGTTCAAACATCAGAACATCTGAACTCGCCCATGGAAGGAGAAGGTGAAGAACTCCCCAAATAATTTGAGCAAATTATTCAGTGCCCACCTTGGTGTGTCTCCTCAGAAGAGGAAAGAAGTCCCAGCTCCCAAACTCTCCAATTTCCTTCTGCTTTTGCCATTCCCACCAGCAGTGCCACCAAGAGCTCGCTGACGTCCCCAGATGTCAGTGCTGGGGCACGAGATGGTGGAGGCAGACTCCATAAATCTGATTTCTCATGGAATGGATGGGGATTCATGGGATTCACTCACAGATTCAGCTCAGCCTGGCGCTCAGGGACACGGATCAAGGGCGGGCTCAGCCACCCAAGTGTTGGGTTAATGGTTGGACTCAATGATCCCAAAGGTCTTTTCCAACCCAAATCATTCCATGACCCTCAAACTGCTCCCCCTCCCTGCAGGACTCCCCTCCCTGATCCCAGGGGATCCGCACCCAGTGATTAATTCCATCCCAAATTCTCCTTTGTCCGAAGGAGAACAAAGGACGTGGCGGGGCCCTCATGGAAAGGAAGGAATACACTGTCATCACCCGGCAATCAGGGAAAATGGGAAAGGTCAGGAAAACACTCCAAAGGCCAAGATTCCAGCTGGTGGAAGCAACAGAGCTCCACTGGTGACACTGGGTCAGAAAATCGGACGGCGCGAGGCGCTTTTGCCCATCGGAAGCCTCGGAGAGCGACTTTCAGAGGAACAATTTGGGAATAGGCAAAAAAAAAATTAAAAGGAAAACAAATCCCAAAGTCCAGCCAAATGCAGCGGATCCGTTCCTCTCACGGCTTTCTGCTCTGTATTTCCCAGCCTCCAGCTGATGGAACTCCCTTGTTCCCATTTCCCTCTTCGCTGCTCAACTGTGTTAAAACATCCCAAATTCCAAGGAGTTCCAGGGCTACTGCCTGGAATTCCTTATCCCAGAGCCCTGCAGCATCCAACTGCCAGTTCCAGCTGGCACAGATGCCACTCCCTTCAGCTGGGAGGCCTAAAGGGAGATCCTCACAATCCCATGGATGGCAAAAGGCAAATTCCTGGTGTTTCTGTGGCACCCCGAGCAGATGGGACAAGGGGAAACAGCCACGGGAGCTTCAGGTTGGAAATCAGGGAATATTTCCTCACTGGAAGAGTGGCCAAGCATTGGAACAGGCTCCCCAGGGAAGTGGCGGAGTCACCACCCCGGCAGCGTTCCAAAAATGAGCAGTTGTGGCAATTCATGATTAGTGGGAATGGTGGGAATGCTTGGATTTGATCATCTGGGAGGTCTTTTACAACCTTCATGATTTCCTAATTCTGTGGAGACCTCAATAACTCCTCTTGGAGGCCTTTTCCACCCTTTAATAATTCTTTAATTCTATGGAGACCTCAAAAACCCCTCTTTGAGGCCTTTTCCACCCTTTAATAATTCTTTAAATCTATGGAGACCTCAGTGGCCCCTCTTCTCTTCCCTCCTCTTTCCCTGTGGGATCCCTCGGGCTCAGCCATCGATGTCCCCACCCTGCTTTTCAAGGCTTGGCATCTCCATTCAAGGAAACCCAAATTTCACCTTCCAAACCCTTCCTCCATCCCTTCCACTGAGAGTTTCCATGTGTGAGGGCAAAGATACGAAGGAGAGAGGCCTGGAGAAGTTGGCTCGGGATGCACGGAGAATCCTTGTCTCCAGGACTGTCAGCAGGAGCACGCTCTCATCATTAATATTTTGATGTTGGATATTTTTCCAGGCCAAATCGCGGCTATTCCAAAGCTCTTCCCTGGGATGAATTTTGTCCCCTTTCATTTCTTGCATAACCGGGCCTCCAAAAAAAGCTTCCCAAAGGTTGAGGGTGAGGCAGCCTGTGCCGCTGACACGCATGGGATATTCCCTTTCCATGAGTCACGGAGCAGATGTGCCTCGTCATGCGATGCCTGGAGTGGCACTGGAAAGGGAAGGAAAATTAACTCATCCCTCGGAATCGGAGAATTCCAGGGAGAATTTGCACCGGATTGATCTGTTTATCCTTTGTTGGTAAAATCTGCAGAGGCAGAAATGAAATCACCAAGGAGCCTGGTAAAGTGCAGCTGGCCCTTCCAAGTTGGAGATCAGCTGGAAATCCTTGGGAAAAAAAGATAAAATGTTTCTTTTCCTGGAAAATTCTTGTGACGGGAGGTGTTTCATAGGATCATGGCATGGTTTGGGTGGGAAAGGACCTTGAAACTCACCCAGTGCCACCCCCAGCCATGCCCAGGGACACCTCCCACTGTCCCAGGGTGCTCCAAGCCCTGTCCAGCCTGGCCTTGGGCACTGCCAGGGATCCAGGGGCAGCCACAGCTGCTCTGGGAATTCCATCTGTTGGGGTTTGAAAGTTTTCCTTTTCGGTTCTTTTCCCTTGAGGAATTTTTCCCTGGGTGCGTGGCAGGGAACTGAGGGCTGGGTGCTCACGGGAACAAAGGGGAAGGCCAAGCAGGCTGCTCCTCTGGCACCTGGGGGTGGGAAGGGAGCCCAGCTCTGAGGGCCGGTGGGCACCCAGCGTTGGGCACGAGGTGAGGAGAGGCTGCTGCTNGTGTTGTTTTTATATAAATATATATATTAGTAAAGAACTGTTATTCCTATTCCTCACATCTTTGCCTGAAAGCCCCTTCATTTCAAATTTATAATAATTTAGAAAGAAAAAAGATTGCATTTTTCCATTTCAGAAGAAGTTACTGCCTTCCTTAACAGACACCTGTCCTTCAAACCAAGACACCATCCCAGCTCCTCCCAGGGAAGGATTTCTCCCAAAGATCCCATCTGAACCTCTCTGTCAGTGGGAAGCCATTCCCCCTTGTCCTGTCACTCCAAGCCCTTGGGAACATTCTCCATTCCAGTTCTCCTTTCCAGTCCTGGAAATCCTTTTGGGAGGTGGGAAGTTGAATTTGGGTGTTTCTTTCCCAGGCTGCTGGGCCACTTTGGGAGGAGTCACAGGAGCATCGACCCCACCAATTCTTTCAAGCTGATGAATTTTGTCGACCCCCAAAGGCGTTGGTTGGCAGCTGTTCCAGGTGTGCCTCACCCCCACCTCTCACACTTCCCTGAGTGTCGTCCCCACGTGTCCCTGGATCCCTCCAACCTCCTCCAGGCTGAGCTTAGGGAGGGATGGCTGTGATTCCTGGTGGGAAGGGAAATGAGAAACAGCCCCTGGTTAGTCTGGAGCAGTTGTTCAAATCCGTAAGGGGAACCAGGACAGTGAACGTCTCCATTTGCAGGCACTGCTGAGTGGAAGCAGACGGATATTCCCTGGGGTTGGATATTCCCTGGGCTTGGATATTTCCTGTAGTTGTTGGATATTCCCTGGGGTTGGATATTCCCTGGGGTTGGATATTCCCTGAGGTTGTTGGATATTCCCTGTGGTTGGATATTCCCTGGGGTTGTTGGATATTCCCTGGGGTTGGATATTCCCTGTGGCTGGATATTCCCTGTGGCTGGATATTCCCTGAAGTTTTTGGATATTCCCTGAAGTTTTTGGATATTCCCTGTGGTTGTTGGATATTCCCTGTGGTTGGATATTCCCTGAAGTTTTTAGATATTCCCTGGGGTTGGATATTCCCTGTGGTTGGATATTCCCTGAAGTTGTTGGATATTCCCAGAGGCTGGATATTCCCTGAGGCTGGATATTCCCTGGGGTTGGATATTCCCTGGGGTTGGATATTCCCTGCGTTTGGCCAAGCTGGCTTTGGACACTTCCAGGGATGGGGCTGCTATTCCATTAATCCATAAGCAGCAAGAAAAGCCAAAAAAAAACACCAACCCCAAATCAAGCCATGGAATCACCATTCCCAAGTTTCCTGGCTGATACTGGGATCACACCATTCCAGGACTTGCTGTTGCCACTTTCCCTCATGGAAGCGAAATGAGCTCAGTCCCCCCAGGGCTGGGGAAGGTCTGGGAGGGAGGGAATAAAGCCAATAAAACCAATAAAGCCAATAAAGCCAATAAAGTGCAGTGGGAGAAGATTTAAAACCCAGATGGGGAAAATGGAGTTTGGTTTGAAGGTGGTGATTCCTGTCTGGGCTGCTGAAGCATCACCCAAGTTAAAGATTCACCCTGGGACAGCCAAAAATGTCCCTTTTTGGGGATTTTGGCTTTGCCATTGGCCCCTAAAAATCAGCCACCGGTGTGTGTCCCATTGCTGGGGTCACGCTGGGTGCTGGGTTTTCATTTTGCACCCCGTTGTTATTTCTGTGTCTCTTTTTTGCCCCCTCCCTCTGTCCCCTTCAGCAGTGACGTTCGCATTCCTTTTAGCCAAATTCCAAAGTTAAACTAAAAATAAATCTGCCCATCGGTTTTGGGTTAGGCTCGGGACAGGCCAGGCTTTACTGTAAACGTGTGTGTCGGGATTGCTGCGTGCCCTGCCAGGAAACTCCTCCAGGAATGGGGTGAAGGGGCTTTTTTACATCATCTGAAGTCATTTCTGATTTTGCCAAGTGGTGATTGCTGCTAAGAATTGCCTGAATCCACCTTCCTTCAGGAAAAACGAGGGTATGGAATGGTTTCCTTTCCTGGAACTGAGGAGGGTTTGAAACTTGTGCCGTTCTCTGCAAAAAGCAGCAGCACATCCCAATTCCTTTGGAAACGGTGGGATAACGCTTTTTATGATGCTGGAAGTGTCCAAGGCTGGGCTGGATGGGGTTTGGAGCAACTTGGGATAGTGGGAGGTGTCCCTGCCCATGGCAGGGGTGGGATGGGGTGATTTTTAAGGTCTTTCCCAACCTAAACCATTCTGGGATTCTCTGATTCCAGAATTCTCTGATTCTGGGATTCTCTGATCCTGGGATTCTCTGATCCTGGGATTCTGGAATTCTCTGATTCTCTGGTTCTTTGATTCTGGGGTTCTCTGATTCTGGGATTCTCTGATCCTGGGATTCT
Organism: Rhipidura dahli; assembly: GCA_013399225.1. NCBI lineage: Eukaryota > Metazoa > Chordata > Aves > Passeriformes > Rhipiduridae > Rhipidura > Rhipidura dahli. The sequence goes on from VXAC01006727.1 coordinate 7,868, forward strand.
GGAATTCTCTGATTCTCTGGTTCTCTGATTCTTTGATTCTGGGATTCTCTGATTTTGGGATTCTATGATTTCTGGGATTCTCTGATTCTGGGATTCTCTGATTTTGGGATTCTCTGATTTCTGGGATTCTCTGATTTCTGGGATTCTCTGATTCTCTGGATCTATTGAAGAGCTTTGTGTTCCCCAGGTTTTAATCCCTCCCTTGAATCCCTGTGAACCTGGGTCACCCCATGCAGGTTTATTCAATATTCCCTCGCTTTTTCCTGGCGGAAGCACAGCTCTGGGGGTTTGGAAGCTCAGCTCGCAGGGCTGGACACAGGAGATTCCATAAGGAAGTGCTAATCCTCCCCCTTCCAGAGAGCAGAGGTTCAGGGGAAGGTGTCACCAGGTGTAGCCCCACAAAAGGAATTAAACCCAGCTCTGATTATGAAACCAAACTCTCCTTCAAAGGTCCCCCGGGCCCGGAAGGCTGAAATCCATGGAAAGGAATCCATTTCTCCGCTGCTTTCAAAAGGTCTCAACATCCAAAGGATGGGATTATTTTTGATCCCTGTGGGTGAGAGAAGAGCTGGAACTCGGGTTCTAGTTTAAAGGGGCTCTGGGAGGGCACCGGGGAGTCCTGGAGCTGCCTCTCCCCTCGGTTCCTCCACTGGGATCTCCTGGGCAGCTGAAACTCCCAAGAGAATCCTTTTGGAGCTCCGGGGAAAGGATCCGTGGGAGATCCCCCTGCTCCACTGGGATGTGTTTAGGCTCAACCATTTGACCCCAAAAACCACCAGCTGGAGTTCAACACCATTCCCTCAGCACCCTGCGCAGGTTCTGAATTCCGGGTAGGAATTCCCCTAATCCCAGCAGCAATTCCCAGGGGATGAACCATCCTCAGGGCAGCTCCGGGCTCTTTAGGATGGGCTAAAATACCCTTGAGATGGAATTTGGGTGGAATATCTGGGCCCAGAATTTCTTGGAGTGGCTGTGAAACTTCATCTCCTGTCGGTGCCCATGGCTGGTGGCAGGGGGGGTGTCGGGGATGCGGAGCTGGGACGGAGCCTGGGAGATGTTCCCTCTCTCTCCTGTTTATTTCCAATTCCCTGCACTGAGGTGCAGAATGGTTTTGCTGAAAGTTCTGGGTATTTTCATTTATTCCAATGAAAATGGGCCACGTGGGGATCTGTGAATGGATTTTGCAAAAATAAAGGCACTGCAGACCCCAAATCCCTCCCTGAACTCCTGGCTGGGATTGCCTGACTTGTTCTGCATCCTCCCTCCCCCTGAGGCTGCTCCTGGGCCCAGCCAGAGGCTTTAAAAACTTTAAAATTTGTATGAAAACCTTTAACAATTGCATGAAAACCTTTAATAATTGAATTAAAACCTTTAACATTTGCATTAAAACCTTTAGCATTTGCATCGAAACCTTTAATATTTGTATTAAAACCTTTAGTATTTTATTAAAACCTTTAACATTTTATTAAAACCCTTAACATTTGCATGAAAACCTTTAACATTTGTATCAAAACCTTCAACATTTGGATTTTGAGTTTCAAAATGCCATTCATGCCACACTTTTTCCTGGGTGTGTATTTGTTACCCAGAGCTGGGTGATATCAATCATTGGGATCTTATAAAGAAATGCTGATAAATTAATTGCTCTGTTAACTTTAAATATTAAGGCAATTCCTTACCTGGAAGTGCTCCCAGCAATGTGTTTATGAGCATTGGTGACTTATGGAAGGGTGAATATTTCTATATTTAGAATTTTTAACCTTTCCCAAATCACTTCTCCCTGCAATTCCAATGTAAAAATCAGGCTGAGATGATTTCCAGTCGAAATCACCTCCTGCCGTTGGTCCTGAGAGGAGCTGAAATTTTCTGTGAATTGGAGCTTTTAAAGAATTCCCCGCTTCCTTTGGCTGGGAGGAAGGGAAGTTGTAAATTGGATTTTGGAGCTGTTCAGCTCTGGGGCTTTCAAAACACTTACTGGAGGTTTAAAAACGAAGAGCTTTGGTGTGGAGTTAATTGTGATTGTTTTTACATCCACTTTGCATCTGTTTCTTCTTTGGGGGGTGTGGAATGGAGAGGAGAAAAATCACAAATTTAGGTTTCCAAGCTCCTCTCCTACAACGGGAGCAGCGAGAGTTGACCTCAAGGAAAACAGTCCCTGGAAAAGGAGAAATTTTTCCATTCATTTGGGATCCGACATGAGTTTGCTCCTGTGCTGCCCCGCAGCTGACTCTCCCTCTCTTAGCTCATTACCAGTGACATTTAATTCAAACTAAAAGGAGCCCAGGGCTCTAAAAATAACCCCAAACCACAGGAGAACAAAGCACTCGTCTGCCTCCGGCCCTGGGCAGCACCGAGACGCACCCTGGGAATGACAGGGGGGTCAAATCTCCGGATTTGGGGGAAATCTCTGCGTTTTTTGGGGATAATTTCCTCGTTTGTGGTACCCTGGGCTCGGTCACTGAAGGGCTGGAAGTGTTGGGCATCAGACCCTCGGTGGCTCCAGGAGTTTTGGGCGTTAAATTTCATTTTAGGGTTTGTTCAGAGCTTTCCTTGGATGCTGGAGGGAGGATTTGGTGTCCTGGAGAACTGGAGATGTCTCTCCACGTCCTCACCTGTGCACAGGGAGTTGTGCCTTTAATTCCAACCCTGTTAACGTCTCACAGCATCACAGCTGAGGGCTGAAAAGGTTTCTTTGTCTCTTTTTTCCTCCATTTTTTTTAAAAAACCCCCAAAACACCCAACTGATTTCTAAAAAAAATAAAATCGGGGCAAAGTCTGGGGGATGTTGTCTTGCTCTGTTGTTTGTTTTAAATTTCCTGAGGCTTTGGCTTTCCTTGCTGAGGTGCAGAAGCTTTTCACAGAAAGATCGGAGTATTTAAATATGGGAATGGGCCACCTGGGAATCTGGGAGTGGATTTTGTGACAATAAATGCACCACAGGCCCCAAATCCCTGTTCGGGCTCCCCTGGGATCGTCTGACTTGGTCTGGATCCTCCTTCCCTCTGAGCCCAGCCAGAGCCTTTAACATTTGTAACCCTGGGAGGGAGGGTGGGGAGGGGCTGGGATGGAATTCCCAGAGCAGCTCTGGCTGCCCCTGGATCCCTGCCAGTGCCCAAGGCCAGGCTGGAGCAGCCTGGGACAGTGGGAGGTGTCCCTGGGCATGGAAGGGGTGGCACTGGATGGGATTTAAGGTCCCTCCAACCCAACCCATTCCAGGATCCTGTGACCCACCCATCCCTGTTTTTAAGGAGTGAGGTGGGGGCTCAATCCTTTGGGATTCCTCTGTGGCAAAGGCAGCAGTGGCACCCCCAAAGCAGGGTCTGCTCTGTTGGCAGGGAATGAGTGGGACCTGGACCATTCCCATAAAATCTTGGTCTTAATCCTTGGTCCATTTCTGAGCCTGGTTTGGTTTTAAAACCCCAAATTCTCTCTGACTTTTCCGATTGGCCGTTAATTAGGGAATGGGATTAGCCAGGAGTGTGGGATGGTGTTGGTTAAATTCCCAATTCCTCCTGGATGCAGAATCCATTACCAAGAGGAGAAGGGAAAAGGAAACCTTGTGTTGTCTGGGATGAACATCCCAGCCTGGAGACAGGGAGCTTGGAACGTCTCCACTTGGAATGGGAATCTCCACCACGGATCAATCCAGCAGCGGATTCCCGGCGGATCTCGAGTTCCCGAGTTCCTGCAGAACATCCTCTTCCGTGTCCCGCAACACCTCGTTGCAGGTTTGATGTCCAAGGAGTTCCCTCCTGCTCTCATCAGGCCAGCTTTTCCCACTGCAGGACCTGGAATGTTCAGATTCCGTTATTGGGGATACCAGGAGTTGTGGGAATTCTGCCAAACCTCTCTGGTGTCCCTGCCTCTGGATTCAGGATGGGGATGTTGCCTGTTTGAGAGGCTCCACAGGCCACAGCCCATCCCAAAGTGCCGTGGGACAGAGCTCCGGGCGCGTGTCTTCCCGAAGGGATCAGCCAGCCCTCGGGCATTTTAACCCCTGGCCTTTGGTAATTGTTGTTTGTGGATCAGATTTTCCTTGGCCCGTTCTCCTGCGGGATGTGAGAGTGGTTGGTGTCTCCAGCCCGCTTCAGTCGGTGTCTGGCTCCTTCCTTTCCACAATCCAGATGTTTGTTTTACCGTAGGCATTGTACAAAAAGCCTGCAACAAATAAATCCCCGCTCCTGTCCCTTCGCCTCCCTTTGGATCGAGCGTTCCCAGGGTTAACTGAGGTTAACGAGGCTTTTCCTCCCTTGGACAGCAAATTCACTCAGATCCACAGCAGGGCTCGACACCCCCTGGCCCAGCAGAGCTGGATCCATCTGGGGCTCCTTGGGAGCCTTTCCCAGTGCTCCTGGCACAGCTGCTGGAGGGAGCCAGGGCTCCAGAGCCTGGGATGTGCAGCACGGGGAGCAGAACCAGAGAGGGAACGACCTCTTCCCTTCCTCCTCCGTCCCCTTCCTGGCACCACCAGCCACCATCTCGGGAGATGATCCATAAAGGAGCTGATTTGCAGCTCCATCCGTGGAACTTTCAAAGGAGCCCTTCCCCGGCTTTGATTCCTTTGAAATACCGAGTGGTTTTTTTAATGGGGAAAAAATGCACCGAGAGCTCTTCCATTTGTGTGCTGTTGTTGTTTATCATCGGGGCCGGCAGAAACCTCAGCTCGTGGTGCTTCACCCACTCCTCTTCCAGGGGGATTATTCATCCCAGGAGCAGGGATGGGAGGGAAAGAGGCTCCTGGCAGGGCTGTTTTGAAAAGAGACACGGATCAGAACCGAGCCGTGGGGGTTTAACTCCGCCTGAATCACCCCGTGGGCAGCAGGACCTTTGTTCCTGCTGGTGGTTAAAACACCCGGAGCTGTGCTCCCAGGGAATTCCAGCCTGGGGCATTGTGCTTCCCTCTCCAGCCAGGCTGAGCAGGGACCAGGATGCTGATCCATCGTTTTCCTGCTTGCTGGAAATTCGAGTGCTTTGAAGGCCGGCTCTGTAAACAAACACAAAGAGAGAATTCTTCACCACCACGATATTTCGGAATTTGCAGAACTCCAAGCTATTCAAAACACGCTTCTGCCACTTTCAGACTGTTTCTAAATATCCCCAAGAGCTCCCAGGACAAATCAGGCCCCTGTGGCAGAGGGCAGTGGTCACCAGACAGGGTCACTGAGGTGGCCGTGACATGGGACAGGCACCAGGCTGCTGAGATGATGTCACGCCGCTAACGAGCTGCAGGCTCATTAACGCAGCTCTTTCCCAGGAGTGGCTTTCCCATTGGGAAACTCTTCTCGTGGCTGGGCTCGGAGCCCCGGCAGCCTCCAGGTTCCATCCCCTGGCTGCCAGCCCCGGGTGACGTTGTGGTGCTGAGCCAGCCGTGCTCGGGAGCTCGGGGACACGAGGGGTGCCTGGAGGACGTGGTGGGGATGCTCCCAGAGCTCTGTTGCCTCTGGAAAGGGAATAATCCCTGTCTTCCTGTGCTGGAAGGGCCATTCCTCTGGGATTTGTGCTCTCTGCCAGCTCCCAGCCCTTGTGAGCAGAGTCCCCCTCACAAATCAGAGGTTCTGGGCAGCTCCGTGGCCCTGCAGTTCTTCTACACCCGGTGATTATCCCCAGCAGCACCATCTGCACTGGGGTTTGGTGTCTGGGCTTTCAATTTATCCTTAAATTGCTCCTTGGAAGGAGGAATGAGCCGGGGCATTATCAGGATGCTGTGGGGAGGATGGAGCCGTGACACAGAACAGCCACTGCTCCTGCGCCGGGCAGGCGTGACTGGAGCTTCATTAGTGGGCTGAAAGCAGCTAATTAAGGGAATCTGGAACAAATTCTCCCCAGAGGAGCTGCTGATGTGCCGGGGACTTGGGCCAGCAGAGCAGCCGGGCCGCTGGAGCTCATCAAAGATTCGGGGTTATTGAGTTAAAAACTACTAAAGGTGAATTTTCACCTGCAGCTGATAAGGAGATGGACGCTCTAATTACCCTGCTTGTTTGGAATAACGAGATAAGTTTTCCTGGGTCTGGAGTTAAGTGAGACAGGACCTCGGGACTGATGATCTCAGAGGTCTTTTCCAGGCTAATCTGTGATTCTGGGAGTCAGTCCCCCACATCTCGCCCTTATCTGGATTTAATTGGGCCGGGAGCTGCTCCCGTGGGGTGGGGAGGGACAGAACCTCCAGAGCTGGTGGCACAGGAGCAAAGCTGGGGCTCTTTCCTGCTTTGCACCAAGCTTTGGGTGATGCCAGGATGATTTTTTTGCCTTTTCTTTTATACCCTTTTTATATCTTTTTAGAGCTTTTGTGTTCTTAGTGGTTTTTAGCCAACATTCTCAGATTTATTTGTTAAATTAGGAGGATTTCCAGGACTGGAAAGGAGACCTGGAATGGAGAATGTTCCCAAGGGCCTGGAGTGCCAGGACAAGGGGGAATGGCTTCCCACTGACAGAGAGGTTCAGATGGGTGCTTCGGGAGAAATCCTTCCCTGGGAGGGTGGGGAGGGGCTGGGATGGAATTCCCAGAGGAGCTGTGGCTGCCCCTGGATCCCTGGCAGTGCCCAAGGCCAGGCTGGAGCACTCTGGGACAGTGGGAGGTGTCCCTGGGCATGGCAGGGGTGGCACTGGGATGATCTTTAAGGTCTTTCCAATCCAAACCATCCCACAATCCCATAATGATCCCTCCCCCGTTGCTTTCTGCCTTCTGCGCTCACAAATCAACAGGATTTCAATTCCTGCTCTACACAGCCAGGTGTGGCCTTGGGAATTCCCTCCTTTCCTTCCTTTTTATCCGTCTGGAAGGAGCCACATCACCAACTCCAGTGTTCGATAGGGATTGAGGCAGATAAATCACATTAATGGGGATATATTCACTCTGCTGTAGTTAAAGCTGCAAAAGGCACATGGGCCACAGAAAACATGGAAAAATCCAATTTGGACTTGAACTTGGAATTCCACCTGACCAGCTCTGCACGGGTCTCTTCCCACCTGGATTCCTCTGGTAGTCTCAGCCTAGAAAACTCTATGGAATTTGATAACCTTTAAATTATTAAAAAAAAACCACAAACAAAAAGCTTTGATCTCTCATTAACATTCTGAGCTCACCACCCCCAGATTTCACTCAGACACCCAAACCGAGCATTTTTTCCCTTAATTTTAAATGTGACTCTCTCTCTTTTTCCTTTTTTTTTTGTTTTTTTTTTGTTTTATTTTTCCAGGGAAACTTAATAAAACCCAGGTTTTGTTGACTGCACGGAGAAGCCGAGTGTGTAAACAGAGGAGATTCTTGCGTGAAAGTCAATTCTGTCTGGCTTCTAGGAATTCCACAGGGATAAAATTAGAAAGACCTGGACCCAACCTTGGCCTTGGGCTTGGGAGGGGGTGAATCCTGCAGCCAGCCTTGGGAATGGCCACATTAGGATGGGAATCACAGCGAATTCCCGAATTCCTCAAGGATTCCGAGGTCTGGAGGTCGCTCCCAAGGTAGATTTGCTCCCAGGGATAAAATGGGAAGAACTGAAATGATTTTGTAGCCGCCCCTGAGCCCCCGGGCAGCTGCTGCAGAGCCTGTGAGCACAACTCACCCCGGGAACTCTGAACATTCCAATTAAACCAACTCCCTCCCTGTTAATTGCTCCAATTTTGATTCCTAATTGGGAGTATTTTGCTTTTCCATGGCACCAGCTGCCCTGAACACGGGGCCAAGCTCCTTTCCTGCTGTTGTACCTGAGCTCTGGGCATCTCCCACTTTTCCCATCCTTTTCCTTGGTCTGTTTCCTTGGTTTTTCCCCCTCCTTTTTACTGCCTGTCCCGGATTGTATTTCCCTCTCCATTCTCCTCTCTGTCACTTCCCCCAAAACCTCCACCAGCTGCATTTTTAAGGCTTTTGGCTTGGAAGAGCCCATGTGGGCTGGAACTGAGCTGAGCTCTGTTTGGATTTGGCGATTCCCTTGGAGAAAAGCTGATGATGGGATACGGGGAAGGAATTCCTCCCTAGGAGGGTGGGGAGGGATGGGATGAGATTCCCAGAGGAGCTGCGGCTGCTCCTGCATCCCTGGAAGTGCCCAAGGCCGGGTTGGACAGGTCTTGGATCCACCTGGGATAGTGGGAGGTGTCCCTGGGTAGAACTGGATGAATTTAAAGTCCCTTCCCACCCAAAGCTGGGATTCCACGACCCGGCCGTGCATCTCCCGGTATTTATCCAGGAAATCCCTCCATTATGCATCCAACCTTGCATTCCTTACTGCTCCCAGCTCTTCCAGGTCGGGAATAGCACGGGCACAACCCTCTGCTGTGCTTTTAGCACCCCGCAATCCCTCGGGATGGCGGCTGTTAGGGAACAGCGGGAATATCCGCGCCGGCAGGGAAGCGCCGGACAGAGGCACTGAAAGCAGCTCCTGCTGGTAGGGGAGGGATGGAAGAGCCTCTTCCAGATGTTTCCAGGGAATGGTTTTAATCTCCAGGTCCAGCCCTGGGTTCTCTCCTCCTTCCTCAATCCACCTGCTCGGAAATTGCTGCAAATCCCTACAAATTTTAGCAAAGGGTTGGTTCTGGATGTGGGAATGATGAGTTTGGCTTTTCCTTTCACCAGGAGGAGGAGAGGGCCCTCCCCAGCCATGGATTGCTGCATCCATCAGGCCCAAAGCCTCTCTCCTCATGCATCCATCCCCTATCCCAGGCAGGAAGTTTCCTGCAAACAGGGAACCGAAGGAACAGCCACAATCCGTGAAACCTCGTTTGTGTGGGAGCAGAGCCGAGCCACTCCCAGCCTCAGCAGGGACTCCAGCAGACACTGGGATGCCTCTAAACTCTTAATTAGACCACAAATTGCCCTCTTGAGCCCTGAACTCGAGTCCTCCTCCATCCCAGTTCCTTCCCAGTTGGTGGAAGTGATGCTCCCTCCCCACTGGAGCTCCCCAGGTTACATTTTGTGCCCCTCCCCCAGCTGCATTTTACCTCCATCCCCAGTTTGCTCTCCTGTGCACAAGGCCAGAGCTCTCCCCAGGTCATTTCATAATCCTGAATCCCAATTCCTCCCCTTCCTCTGGAGAAAAGGCATTTTTTGCAATACCTCTGTTGTAACTTTCTGAGGCACATGCTTCCAATTTGAGCGTGATTTTCCGAAGCTCCCAGCACGTAACCACAAAAGTTCCTCATTTCTTTCCCTTTCCGTTCTCCATCTAATCCATCCTCTCTTTTGATGCTTTGGATCATCTTCCTATCTCACATCTCGGCCTCCAGCAGAAAAGCTTTCAGTCGTGGCCACGTTCTCCAACCCCTCAGAGAAGATTAATCCGGGGGATTTGGGCAAAACTCTTTCCTCTCCTTGCTGACTTCCTGTTTTTCCACCTCCTCCCACTCCCAAATTCTAAAGCACAGGAGAAACTTCTCAAGAGCTTTACCAGTTTTAAATCCAAAAAGGGAGAAATCCAACCAGAATTCAGCTGCTGTCGCCGATTTTCTGAGTGACTTTGGCTGCTTTTTCTTCCCAGTCTCCCAACAGATGATGGGGAGGGGACCAGAAGCTTCTCTGCCTCCTCCTCATCACCGAAACATCCGAGATTCCCAGGAGCAAAGACCCTTTCAGCACATGGATGGATCCCCCCCTTTGGAAGCACAAACCCCATTTCCAGCCAATTCCCTTCCCTGGGCAGCTACAACTCAAATCTCTTCTTCAGCTGTGACCAATTTAGGGCCAATTCTTGAGCTCTTGGGGCATTTTGCCATCAGCCAAAAGTTGGCTTTCACGTCCTTTATCATCCCCAGTTCTTCCATGGGAATGGTCCATAAAAAGCTGGACACTGCCCTGTCCAGTATCCAAACCTGGCTTTGACTGGGAGAGCACCAAACCTGAAGTGAGAAGGACTGAGCCTGGTTTTGTGCTCCAGAACTGCAATAAAAGAGTTATTTCAGGCCTGGACACACCTTGTTATTCCTTAAACTGGGAAAGAAGCCCAGCGTGGCTCCTTGGCTGATGCCTTTTGGGATCCTGGCTCTGGAGAGTCGGGATAAGAATTAATCCTGGTCTCGTTGGTGCCTCCAGGGGACAGGACGTTCCCAGTCCCTCACACAGCAGTGCAAGTGTTTGCTTTTGCTTTGGGGGGAGGGAAGGAAATCAGAAAAGAAGGGCAAACAAACCCCAGAACAATGAAGCAAAATGAGTTACAGCACTCTGGAGCTGGCTTCAAACAACAAACATGACCCCGCTCACAGGAGAGCGATTCCCTCTCCGCTCCGTGTGTCCCTGGAAATCACAACAAGAAGGACACTCCCGACCCTGGGATTCGCTGTAAAACCTGAGCTCAGCTGCTCCCAGCCTTTGGGATGGGATTCCAGCACCGCCTTTAGCTCCAAGCTGAGGGATTTGAGCTTTTTTTTGGGGGGCCAGAAGGTGCCATTTCCCTGAAACTTTCTGGTCTAAAGCATTTTTTGGCCAAAAGGTTCCCAAATGCCATCTCCTCCTCCTCCTCCTCCTCCTCCTCCATGAGCTCTTGTAAGGCTGCTCACCTCATCAGAGGCTCAGGGTTATGAATTCTGACTCAGGCTGATGGTTAAGAACAAGTGAAGGGCAGCACAGCACAGGTTCCACTCCAGAGGGGATTTCTGCAAAGCCAGGCACTGCCAGGGGCCCGGGGGCACATCCAGACCTGGCTGGAAAATGTGGATTCTCCCTTGAGCAGCACAGGATGAGGGGATCTGGCACTCAGGGAGCACCTGCAGCCCAACCCTGCCTGGTGTCACATCCAAAACTCACTGGAAAATGTGGATTCTCCCTTGAGCAGCACAGGATGAGGGGATCTGGCACTCAGGGAGCACCTGCAGCCCAACCCTGCCCGGTGTCACCCCGGGCACAGAGCAGCTCCCAGCAGGGAGGGGCTGCCTGAAAGCAACATTTAGGGAAAAAAAGCACAACTGAACCACTCAGGGGGGGGTTTAACAACCCCTGTTCTCCCTCCCAGGCACAGGGGAGGACTTTGGGGGGCTCACAAAAGGTTTGGTAAAGAGGGGTTACTCCAGGATCAAGTTACAAACGGGAGCAGCACCAGGGAGCTGAGCACGCTGTGGGGTCTGGCTTTCCTGGAGATGCCCCAAGCACCCAACTTTTCCTAAAAATTGTCTTGACGTCCTTTGGGAATGTTAAAACAAATAAATCAGTGGATGAGTGCTGGTGTCAGAGGGGAATATGAGGAGTGGGGGTGGAGCTCCAAGGCAAAGCCACCACTGGGGTGACTTCCCCTGGCTGGATCTGTGGGATTGTGGCATCTGGGGGAAGTTCCCTGCAGCCTGAAACCTTTTTTAGCCTCAGCAAAGGAGCCTCATCTACAGCAAATCACCCTCAGCCACCACTGAATTGGTTAAAATCTGGTCAATCCAGGGCTTTTCCTGCACCAACCACCACTGAATTGGTTAAAATCTGGTCAATCCAGGGCTTTTCCTGGGCCAGCAGCAAGGCCTGGCTTTTCCAGAGCTCCCTTTGCTCCCTGGGGCTCTGGGTCCTGCCCCAGCTGCTGCTGTCCCTGCTGCTCCGAGGTGAGGCCAAGGCTCAGCAGAAACTCCGGGCTGTGCAGCTGGGCCAGGGGGGTTTGGGATGGATTTTGGGAAAGGTTCTTTCCCCAGAGGGAGCAGGGGAACTGAACAGGGAATGGTCCCAGCCCTGAGGCTGCTCCAGGAGGGTTTGGACAGCGCTGCCAGCGATGCTCAGGGTGGGATTTTGGGGTGTCTGGGCAGAATCAACGATCCCAGCCAGCCCCTTCCAGCTCAGCACATCCCATGGTTCCACCATTCCATGAAATCCCGGCCCTCTGCTCCCTGAATCCATCCCTGGATCCATCTGGACCCTTGGGCAGGCAGGATGGGAGCACAGACAAAGGCAGGCCACGCTTTAGAGCCCGATGACCTTTAAGGATGAGGAAAAAAGAAGAGGGGAAAAAAAAAAAAACCCCGTGAACCCTGACAAATTCATAACTCCAGCACAGGGGAAAGGAATGTATTCCTTGCACATATGAAAAAACATTGCCCAGGACACGTCTATTTTCTTTTCCATCCCGTGGCTGTTCTGAATTATGGACAGAATATTCCCCCTGTTGTTTGTTCTGGTGCATTTTTGTGTGTGTGGGGTACTTTGAGTTCATGATCGCTGATCAAACGGATGAAAGTCCCTTTGTTTTGTCTCCCCAGCATCCCGTGGATGTGCCCTGTTCCTGCAGGAGCTGGGATGAGTTTTGTTCTCCAGCATCACCCGTGAGAGGCACAAAAATCCCCTTTTCCATCCCATTTGGAATTAAATCCCACTGGGAGATGGGAGGTGATAAATATTCCCTTAGGGAGGGGAGGATGAGTTTTGCCAACTTCCAGCTCCAATTCCGTCTCTCAGGGTGACAAGGAACAGGAACGGGTCATTCCTCGTGGTTATCCCGGCTGTCCCTCGGTGTTATCACTTTGGGATTCAGATAAAAGGGATCAGCTTTGGAGCTGGGAAAGATCCCTCCATCCCAAAGCAAAAGCAAATGTGGGCCCGAGCTCTTGTCCGAGCGTGATCCCAAAGTGATGTCAGATGTCAGCAAGCGGCTCAAAAACTCGCGGAATTCAGCAAATCCCAACAAAAAATAAATAACGACGGGTTTGTTTTAATATGGAAAAGTTGTGCCTGGTGTTTCCAGCGAGGCTGAAGATGAAGAAATCCCCATCCTTTTGTGAAATATTCATGAAAAATGACAGGAACGGGGTTTATTTTTAGCCTGTTGGAAGCTTTCCTCGCTTTGTGCTTCCCTCGTCCAGCAAGAGCCACGAACCAAAGGGAGGCTTTGTTTAAAAGGAAAAATAAAACCAAGGCACAGGAGGAGATTCCCAGATCCCAGGCTGCTTTCCCTGCCTCTGGCACAGCCCTCCAGGCCCCACCTGGGTTTAAGATCCCTTCCAACCCCACCTATTCTGGGATTCCGTGATGAATCCTATAAAATATCTCCGGATGAGCTTTTTTCCCTGCATTCTTTCAGGTAATCCCCTGGATGAGTCTGAATTCCCGGTATCTGAAGCTCCATTGACGTATTTAAATGTTGGCATCCTTCCTTTTCACCTCCGAACGCCCGATGAACACCCTGAACACAAAGGTGAGTTTCCTCCTTCTCGAGAACAAAGTGTTTGGCTCCCTCCTGTGGGCTCTGGAGCTGTGAATTCCCCAAACGTCGATTAAACAAGGCAGGAACAGCAGCGAGTCCCGAATCCACCCCGCCCCTGGCAGAATCCGGGGCTCACTGGGCCCAAAGAGATTTTTCCGAGCTCCAGGATTCCCAGGAATGCCACGGGAACGTGCACACGGCACCGTGAGGAGGAGGGGGATGAGCAGGAATGGGCCAAAGCACAGAAATTCCACGGAATGACAGCAGCAGTAAATCTGTCCCTTCCCTTCCCTTCCCTTCCCTTCCCTTCCCTTCCCTTCCCTTCCCTTCCCTT
>VXAC01006727.1:21311-39845 GCA_013399225.1 Rhipidura dahli
AGGTTGGAGTTTTTGTGTTGGCAGCCCTGCCCTGCCCGCTGGGTCACTCTGGAGTTGCCTGTTCCCTGCTCAGTGCTGCTCTCTGTGCTGGGCACACACAACAAAGCCTCTCCGGGGCTGCTCTCCAAGGACACCCAGCCCAAACTGGGCCCAAAAAGTACAAAGCAAACCCCTGGCAGAGGGGGGCAAGCTGAGGGCAAATCCCATCATTAACCTGCAGCTTTCATGGAGGGACAATGAACCCTGAGATGCAAATGAAGCAAAGGCAGCAAAGTGGGAAGAACTCGTGGCCTCTCAGGGTCCATCTCGGGGCCCATCTGGGCAGCACCTCTGGCTCCCCAGGGGTACCTTGGGAGGCCTTTCCAGGAAATTCCCATCTTTATTCCCTTTATTCCTGTCTGGGCTCTGTTTCCAGGAGGCCTCTCAAGGCATCACCTGGCCCGGGGACAGCCTGGGGACAGCACCAGGACAGGTACCCGGCACGGGGACCCCGAGGGGACACAGCTGTGCCCTGCCCCTTCCTTTCTGACATTGAAGGGGCTGTGGAGGCCTCACCTTGTTATTATTCCTGTCCTTCCAGAGCTGCTGGAACACACCACTCCTCATTAATTAATCCATACCTTCATTATTTAATCCATTTAATCCATGCCTTCATTCATTTATCCACTCAGTATCACAATCAGACCTTACACAGCCTGCACCCCTTCAGATCCCCTTCCTCAGGCAGGAACACACAAAAAAGGCATTTCCAAGCCACCTCTAAAAGCAGAAACTCCAATTCCCACTTTCCAACCACACCCCCTGTCCCAGCCCACCAAATAAAGCTGAGCACAAAGGTGGGAAAATGGAATTATTTAGGTTGGAAAAAAAAAAACTTTAAGGGGTTTGTTCTGTAATCACAGACTCACTGCTCAAAGGGGATTTGCTCTGTTCCTTGAGGAATAATTGAATTTTACGTACGATTTCCACAGGTTTTCCAAACTCAGCCCAGCAGCTGTGGCAGGGAAGGTTTCTGGAACGTGGGATTATCAGTAACTAGCAGTTCCTGTCCTGCCCTAATCTCCAGGTAATAAAGGCTGAGTAAGAGCTGCAGTGACAGTGACGTCTGCGAGGAGGATACAGGACACTCTGTAACAGCGGGATAAGGGCTGGATCCCCATCTCTGACCTTCACTCTCTTTTATCTCTGATTTATGGGGCCCTGGCACAGCTTTCCCAGAACTTTCCCATCCCAAGGCCGGGCTGGATGGCGTTTGGAGCACCCTGGCACAGTGGGAGGTGTCCCTGCCCTGGCAGGGGTGGCACTGGCTGGGATTTAAGTTCCCTTCCAAGCCCAACCATCCCAGGATTCTCTGACATCACCAAGCCCCTCCCAGCGGCACTTTTGTCCCAAAGCAGCCAAAATCTCATCCTGTGCCAGCAGAGCCGTGGGGAGCCCCGGGCTCCTGCTCCAGTTCAAAGCCTCTTTCCCGGGAGCAGGGCCAGGAACATCCCAAACCCAAAGCTCCCACTGGATACGAGCACCCTGATTTAGGTTCGATATCAGAGAGGAATTCTTTGCTTGGAGGGTGCCCAGCTGTGAATTCCTCAGGATTCATCACCCCTGGAAGCATCCAAGGCCAGGCTGGACAGGGTTTGGTGCACCCTGGGACAGTGGGAGGTGTCCCTGCCCGTAGCAGGGGGTGGGATGAGATGGGATTTAAAGTCCCTTCCAACCCAAAGCATTCCAGAAATCCAAGATTTCACACTTTGCTATAAACCCACCCTCCAAAAAAAACCTCTCAATCTTCAAATTTAACTTTCTCTGCTCAAGTTCTACACTTTTAGGACTCAATCAAAACTTTGGCCAAAGAATCCATCCCTCCATGCCCGAAACATCCCAAAGAGGAGCCACTTTTCCAGAGGGCTTTAAATCCCTGTGGGAAACATGACAGGGATGTAAAGGGGAAGATGGGAAGTGCCATCAGCTGTCCTTGCTCGGGTCCCAAACGCTGTCACAGCCAGGGGACAGGAAGGACCTGTTGCTGTCACACCCCATGGAAAAACCACCCCAAGTCCAGCTCAGGTAGAAATGGATCAGCAAGAGCTGATTTAATGTTTTTTTTCCCAAGGTTTTTATCTGTTAGTTCACAAAAAGTGAATTAAATGGCATAAAGTAATTGGTTCTCTGGCCATCCACCCCTCGAGGGGGTTGGCCCAACTCTAAGACGTCCATTCCCAAGAGTTTTTCCCGTTAAAGCCGCAACAATCCGGCAAAACCAAATCACAGCTGGGAATATTTACAAACCCGGTGACTTTGTTTTAGACACCTTGCACTGACACAGACGGAGCCCTCACAAAATCCTAGAGAGCTGAAAAAATTCCCAGCTGGAGCCCTTTCAGCACCCCCAGGAGCCAGGAGCTCGGGTGGGTTGTTCCAGACGGAACTGATTCACTCCTCTCCCATCCCGAGGGCGCCGATCTCCCCGGGGTGACTCATCCCCAGGAGGTGCCGTCACCTCGCCTTCTGCAGGGATTTCACAGCTCTGCTCTCGGAGCCTTTGTGAAAAGCTCTGAAATCATCTCTCTTTCATCTCCCTGCCCTCCCACGTCCTTCCTCTCTCTCTCTCTCTCCCTGACCGGGCTATTTTTAGCAGCCACAGAGCTTTTCTCGGTGCTCCTGTTTTGTTCTCTCAGCCTCGCCATGGGTTTGGTGGCAGAAAATCTGCAGTATTTAAGAGGGAGATGGGTATGAAATCTGCTTTTCTGGAAGGAAAAATATGAATCAAGGGTTAAAAACTTGTGAAAATTACAGATATGATGGAGCACAATGACTTTTATTCTCGTCCTTGCGATAGGGGACAATTTTAGGGTTTGTTGCCAGAAAATCTGCAATGTTTAAGAGTGAGATGAGCATGAAATCCACTTTTCTGAAAGTGCCACAAAAAATATGAATCAAGGGTTAAAAACCTGTTGAAATTTACGGATATGATGGAGCACGTGACTTTTACTCTCATCCTTGCAATAGGTGACAATTTTTTAGTAGGGTTTGTTGCCAGAAAATTGCAATGTTTAAGAGTGAGATGTGCATGAAATCTGCTTTCCTAGAAGTGCCACAAAAAATATGAATCAAGAGTTAAAAACCTGTTGAGAATTACAGATGCAGTGAAGCAAAATGAATTTTCTTCTCACCCTAGCAATAGGTGACAATTTTAGGGTTTGTTGCCAGAAAATCTGCAATGTTTAAGAGTGAGATGAGCATGAAATCCACTTCCCTGGAAGTGCCACGAAAAATATGAATCGAGGGTTAAAAACCTGTTGAGAATTATGGATAAAATGGAGCTGAGTTACTTTTATTCTCTCATCCTTGCAATGCCTGACACTCCTAGAGTTTGGTGGCAGAAAATCTGCGGTGTTTCAGAGATGTGCATCAAATCTGCTTTTCTGGAAGGACAAATCTGAATCGAGGGTTAAAAACCCGGCATCTGTTGAGAATTACGGACACAACTGAGCACAGATAATGCTGGCAATGACAGCGATGGGATCTCCTGCATCAGAAACAGCACAGCTGAGCTGCCAGCAGCAGAATTTCCTACAGCAGGACGAGAGGATGACAAAAAATAAAAGAGAATTCAGTGTCCTGCACATCTTTCCTGCCCCCCCAGGAAAACGGGCAGCGCTGTCGGACACCCCAGATGAGGAAACCAGAGACAATTGCCCAAGATGCAGGGGAGGGTAAAGTAAACAAGATTCTTCTGGCTGTAATACCTGCTGACTTCAAAGGGCATTAAAGGAGCCATTCAAGCCCAATTCCTTGTCACCGTTCAAGAGGAACCCGGAGATGCCCCGGGCACACAGGTGGCCCTTGTTCTGCTCCCACCGTGGATAATCCTGCCCAGGGAACGGGGACTGGAGGTGGGATTGGTGCTGTGGGGTTGGGAATGTGAGGGGATAAATAGAGCTGAGAGCAGACAAATCCTTCTCCTTACGGAATGTCTTCCAGGGAATGTTTCGGGCGCGGATTCCTCCGCGTTTCTTTGGACTCGGCGCCTGGGGTGACGCAAATCTGGAGTCAGTGGTTTGTAACCGGCGAGGGGAATTAGTCAGCAATGTGAAACCTGGCACAGCTCAGCCCTGCAGTCCAGGCAGCAATAAATCCTTATCTAGAGGACTTTTTAAAAATGTTTGGAGCTGTGGAGAGCAGGGGCCTGGCTTTGTTTGCTGGCTGGGATCAGCTTCTTCCCCTCCTCTCCTCCTCTGTTTCACCTCGTCCCGGTACAGCTTGGATGGGAAAGGGAAGTTGGGAGTCTGCAGCGCTGATCAAAATATTTGCAAGGGTCGATTTCGGTTTTGCAAAACTTCCCCGAAGTGCTCCAGCAGCACTGAAATCCCCAAATCCCCTCAAATCCCCCAAATCCCCAAATTTATTTCAGAATTTTCAATGGCATGATGTGCTGAGAAGCCTGAAATGCCACTGTCACTCCGGGGCCTCTCAATCACTCCTGACTCTCCTGATTCCTCCACCAGCTCAGTAAAACTCGGCTTGCACTCCCTGGCTTTTAGGCTCGGTATTCCCAGGGAACTTGGAGAGTGATCCCTGCTGATCCTCACTCCCAAATCCCCACTGGGACCTGCCCCTGAACCCACCCCAACGTTCTCCCCACCGCAGCCCTTCCCTGGGGCTCTGATACCACTCGGCTCTTCCGTTTCCCACCTTGTAAAACAGATTTATTGATGTTTGTGCAGCGTTCAGAGCCGGCCTCCTGCAATTAATCATTTACTCAACTGCTAATTGAGGCAGCTCAGTGCTGGCGTTCTGGTGTCACAGGGAAAATCTCAATCTCTTCAAAACAGCTTGAAATGCTTTTTAAAGGGTAACAAAGCCTCACGTTTGGAGTCTCCTGGGAGTTTGATCCTCAGTTGGTTGTTCTCTGATGAAAAACAAGAGACTGGTGAGGGAAAAGTTCAGAAATGCTCTCAAAAAAGGATTAAATGCACATTTCTGACCAGAAGAAAAATGCTGTTTATTCTATTTTTGCCCTAGAAATGAGAGCTTTGTGGTTGAAAATGATGAAACCCTTCTCTGTGTGCACCTGTTCCTGTCCCCGTGCACCTTCAGCACAGGGTGTCCCTGTGAGTGTCCCTGTGAGTGTCCCCAAAGCTCCCTGGCACCTCAGCGATGTGCCAGGGTGGCACCAATGCCCAGACAGGGAAAACACGGTGGTAATTCAGGTATTTCCACTCACAGAGAGGTGGGAAAAGCTCCTTTTATGTGAGAAGCAGAGCACAGAGTGAGTGGGGAAGGGAGGGAAGGTGCCTTGGTGTGTCCCTGCCGTGGGTGGGAGCAAGGAATGGAAAGGAAATGTTCCGGGAATGCATCGCAGCCCCCCCAAAAATGGATTTTTAGGGACCTGCTGCTGCCATCTGGGCAGGTGCCCACGAGCAATGGTTGTGAGGATGAGGCAGGAGCACAGGAGACCAGACTGGAACAAAAAGTTCTTTAAGGCTTCGTGCCCTGCAGTGATCCCACCCATCCCTGAAGCGTTGGAAGGATGAAATCCCGAGGTTTAGTTCTAAAAAGGGCACAGCAATGGGGGTGAAAGATTTTAACAAAAAGAATGACTGAGATTGACCTCCATTGACAGAACTTTTCCAGGGAATTATGAATCCAAAGAAACTCTAAGAAGTGCAAATAACAACGAGGTGGCAGAGAACTCACGGCCCAAATTTTTGGCCGGCGCCGCTGTCGTGGCAATTTGCTCTCAGCTCTGATTTCTGAATAAATCTCAGATATTTCAAATGACACCTCCCGACAGACAGGGGCCCATGTGGCAGCTGGGGACCCGCTGCAGGGATGCCTCAGGTTGGAGTTTTTGTGTTGGCAGCCCTGCCCTGCCCTCTGGGTCACTCTGGAGTTGCCTGTTCCCTGCTCAGTGCTGCTCTCTGTGCTGGGCACACACAACAAAGCCTCTCCGGGGCTGCTCTCCAAGGACACCCAGCCCAAACTGGGCCCAAAAAGTACAAAGCAAACCCCTGGCAGAGGGGGGCAAGCTGAGGGCAAATCCCATCATTAACCTGCAGCTTTCATGGAGGGACAATGAACCCTGAGATGCAAATGAAGCAAAGGCAGCAAAGTGGGAAGAACTCGTGGCCTCTCAGGGTCCATCTCGGGGCCCATCTGGGCAGCACCTCTGGCTCCCCAGGGGTACCTTGGGAGGCCTTGCCAGGAAATTCCCACCTTTATTCCCTTTATTCCTGTCTGGGCTCTGTTTCCAGGAGGCCTCTCAAGGCAGGCTGTGATCCATGTCTGGGATCATTTCCCATCCAATTGCACCCAGACAGGGCAATTTCCTGCATAAATTGCAGGGCAAACAGAGCTGGTTGGAGAAGTCGTTATCTTGGCAGTGACCTGGCTCCCGATTTTCCCTCCTATCAGAGGCTGCCTGCCATTCCAAGGGTTTTTTGTCTGGGAAAACTGACAGTGGAAGGGAGATTTCAAGGATAACTTCTGGTCTGGTGAGCTCCATGTCCAGGACAAGCACTGGTGTAACTGGTGCCTGCTGGTGCAGGGATGTCCTGGAAGGTCACCAAGGTCTGCAGCATTCCCTGGAATTCCAGATCCGGCCACACAGGGTGGGAAGTGGGGGGAAAATGATCAATATTTCCTGGATCAAAATGATCAACCATCAAACCTGCCCCGGTCTGACCACCCTGGGACAGTGGGAGGTGTCCCTGCCCATGGCAGGGGTGGCCCTGGGTGGGATTCCAGGTCCCTTCCATCCCCAACCATTCCAGGATTCCATGACATTTGTGCCCTAATCAGCATAAAAAGCACAGGGAGGGAGCAGCCCATGGCAGGGCAGGGATGTTCCCACTTTGTTTATGGGATAAACTTCCAAGGGTTCCCTCTGCAGACGTCACGGCAAGCGCGGGGTTTTCTCACACCCCTCACACCAAAGCTTCTGTCGGAATTTTCCAGCTCCCAGCGGAGATGCCGAGCATGGACAGCGCTGGGCATTGTTCTGCTCCAGCTCCCATTCTTCCAAGGAGAGGCTTTTCCTTTCCTCGGGATAAAGGTGGGGTGCCAGGGCAGGAGATTACTCAGAACACCGCGGTGACACCAACAAAAAGCTCATTATGTGAGCTCCAAGGGAGATCTTCAGCCCTGGGCTCTTCCCCCTCTGCGTCCCTGCGTGGGCAGGGAATAATCCCAGAGAAATCAACTCTTAATTCAGCATTCCCTGGAAGCAGGAATGTCCTGAGAGCTCTGGGTTGATTCAGGGAATAATCCCAGAGAAATCAACTCTGAATTCAGCTGAATTCAGCATTCCCTGGAAGCAGGAATGTCCTGAGGGCTCTGGACTGATCCAGGGAATAATCCCAGAGAAATCAACTCTGAATTCAGCATTCCCTGGAAGCAGGAATGTCCTGAGAGCCCTGGGTTGATCCAGGGAATAATCCCAGAGAAATCAACTCTTAATTCAGCATTCCCTGGAAGCAGGAATGTCCTGAGAGCCCTGGGTTGACCCAGGGAATAATCCCAGAGAATTCAACTCTTAATTCAGCATTCCCTGGAAGCAGGAATGTCCTGAGAGACCTGGGTTGATTCAGGGAATAATCCCAGAGAAATCAACTCTGAATTCAGCTGAATTCAGCATTCCCTGGAAGCAGGAATGTCCTGAGGGCTCTGGACTGATCCAGGGAATAATCCCAGAGAAATCAACTCTGAATTCAGCATTCCCTGGAAGCAGGAATGTCCTGAGAGCCCTGGGTTGATCCAGGGAATAATCCCAGAGAAATCAACTCTTAATTCAGTGAATTCAGCATTTCCTGGAAGCAGGAATGTCCTGAGAGCCCTGGGTTGATCCAGGCTGCTCTCTGCAACCAGATTTTGGGCTGAGGGGGTGTCAGGCTCTTCTGGGAGATGATGGGACAAGGACAAACAGGCTCCAGCAGTGCCAGGGGAGTTCAGGTTGGATATCAGGAAAAAATCTCTTCACTGAGGAGAGGTTAAGCCTGGCCCAGCTCTGATTTCTTGAGCTGCGCTCAGAAAATTTATATTTCTGAAGAAAAATAAATTTGGAAAAATAAATTTCAGGTATTTCAAATGGCTCAGGTTTGCTGTGGTTCAGCTGGGGACACCCTGCCCTGGATGGTGCTGGGGTCCCCACCCCTGGAGCAGACGTGGAGCTCTGGAGCAGGGAGTTGGGCAGAGGTTGGATGGGATGATCCTGGAGGGCTTTTCCAGCCTTGGTGACGCTGTGACACCAAACTCCTCCCCCAGCAGGGACCAAAACACCTCCAAAGAGGAGAAACCAGAGATTTTGGAGAATTCCGTGTTTGGGAATGACACATCCGGCACTGGCAGGAGGGGGTGGCAGTTGGGGATTACAAATCCCATCCATTTTCCCAGCTCTGGATAGAAATTCCCCAGGGAAGATCCATCTTTTCCACCACCTTGGGATTACAAATCCCATCCATTTTCCCAGCTCTGGATAGAAATTCCCCAGGGAAGATCCATCTTTTCCACCATCCCTTGGCTTTTCCTGGGTTCCTGTTCCATCCTGGCCACTCCTCAGGGGCTGACCCAGCTCCAGCCTCTTTTCCAACACATCCAAAATCCAGTTCCTGATTCCTGGATCCACTCTCAGCTCAGCCACAGCAATTCCCTTGAAGGATCCCAGTGCCACATCCCAATTTCAAAGGAATTGCCTTAGCAAATCCTTACCCTTGATTGCAAATTCTCCTGAATTCTGAGAGCCACCATGGACAAACACACAGAGGAACTTTTCCTGCCACTGTTTCATCCCACACAGGAGAACTTCATGCTCGGGATATTTAAAAAATGTGGGGTTTTCTTGCTCTTAAAATGCAAGAAAATAAAGGATTTTCTCTATAAAGTGAAATAATAAATATGAAATAATAAATATGAAATAATAAAGATGAAATAATAAATATGACATAAAATTGAAAAAATTAAACAATCAAATGCAACATAAATATAAAATAAAGTGCAAAATTAGTCTATATACTGAGGAACAAAGTCCTAGGGGTTATTTGTGTGTTCGAGAGTAAGAACCCATTCCAATTCAAGAAAACAGAATTTTCTCTGATATTTTCCCACTTTTATTCATTTCCTTATTGGAAATGAATTTCCACCTTGGAATCTTTCATGAAATTCGGTGCCTTTAACATGAATAAACAACATGAAATTTTTATTCTTTTTTTGTGTGTGTGTGTTTTAGAGCTGCCAAAAGTCCTTAGAAGTTACAGGGTTTGTTTCGTGGGATAATTGGGCAACTGCGTTCTCCGAATTTCTGATTCTTTAATATTTCTTTGGGCAGCTGCATCTCCAAACATCCTATTCCTTAATGTTTCCTTCTCATTAATTCTCTTTTACTGCTTCATGGCAGCAGTAAATGCAAAATCAGCCTTTCTTGGGGCATTCTGGCACCTTTTAGCCCAGAACTGCCCAAGACCAAGATGCTCGGAAGAAAACAAAATTTTTTTGTTAAAAATATTTGCCTGAAGTTTTAGGAAATTTAAAAAAAAAAAAAAATCTGGCTTCAGATTTGTAACTTGAAAAGCTTCCAAGGTGACCATGCCCTTCCCACATTTTTATGATTGAAAACAAGAGGGAAGGAAAAAAAAACCAAACCCCACAATAATTTTACTGGGAATCAGATCCGAGCTGGGAAATCTCTCCCCGATTTATTTTAAGAAAGGAGCTGGGAAATGTTTAACCCAGAATGGCCACGGGCACAAAGGCAGAGATTGCCTGGGGTATTTGCTCAGGAGTTTTAATCCTCTCCGGGCCCTTCTCCTCCTCTCTTATCAACACGGACACACCAGGAAGGCTCCAAGCGTTGGCTCTGAGTTCCAATGAAAGGAACACTCGGGTCAGGAGCCAAAGGTTCAAGTTCACAGCAGAATTTCTGGGGTTTTTTTGGGTTGTTTTGATGTTTCTTCAGTTTGTTTTTAGTATTTCTTTGGTTTATTTTTGGTATTTCTTTGGTTTGTTTTTGGTGTTTCTTTGGTTTATTTTTGGTATTTCTTTGGTTTGCTTTTGGTATTATTTTGGTTTATTTTTGGTGTTTCTTTGGTTTGTTTTTGGTGTTTCTTTGGTTTGTTTTTGGTATTTCTTTGGTTTATTTTTGGTGTTTCTTCGGTTTGTTTTTGGTGTTTCTTTGCTTTGATTTTGATATTTCTTTGGTTTGTTTTTGATATTTCTTTGGTTTGTTTTTGGTGTTTCTTCGGTTTGTTTTTGATATTTCTTTGGTTTATTTTTGGTGTTTCTTTGGTTTATTTTTGGTATTTCTTTGGTTTGTTTTGATATTTCTTCGGTTTGTTTTTGGTGTTTCTTTGGTTTGTTTTTGGTATTTCTTTCTGTCCTTCTGTACGAGTCAGAGCCCATCGAATCACGGAATTGTTGAAGTTGGGAAAGACCTTTAAGATTCCCAAGTCCAGCACCATGGCTCCCAGCGCCACATCCACTCGTTTTTGGAACTTTTCCAGGGATGGGGATTCCACCACCGCTCTGGGCAGGGCTTTCCAACCTTCTCCACGAAGCAATTGTCCCTAATATCCAACCTAAACTTCCCCTGAGGAAAGGTGAGGCTGTTCCCTCTCATCCTTTCACCCATTCCCTGGAAAAGAGCCTGACCCCACCCTGGCTCCACCCTTCTTCTGGAATGTTCTCCATAATCCTACCCCTGGGGGTGGCAGTGCCAAAGGGACCGGGTCGTGGGCTGGATGTGGAGAATGTGTCCTGTGGATGTGAGGAATTCATCCCTGGCAGCTGGGAGCCCTTCCCAGGCTCGGATCAGGGACAGCAGTGCCGAGGGTTGGTGGCACCAAGGGAATGGGCGTCCAAAAAGTGTCCAAAAAGTGTCCAAAAAGTGTCCAAAATGTGTCCAAAAAGTATCCAAAAAATGTCCAAAACATGTCCAAAAAATGTCCAAACTGTGTCCAAAAAGTGTCCAAATCCCAAGCAAAGTCTCCAGGAACAGTGGGATTTGGTTGAAGGTTGGATTTGATGGTCTTGGAGCTCTTTTCCAACCTTTTTGATGCGATTCAAAGCTCCAGATCCAGGAGAGCCTCTGCCATTCCTCCTTTAGAGCGCTGCAAACTCAAAGCCATCCCCACTTTGGATGGGAAGCGGCAGGAAAAGAATTCCAGAACCTCAAACAAACCAGCTGAGGGAGAGTGGTGGCTTTACAAAGCCACAGCTGGAATAAAACAAGGAAAAGCCACGGCAGCACGAGGCACTGACCTTGGAATTCCTGCCCTGGAGCACATGGAATATCTCCTGCAGTGCTGGTGAGGTGGGTGAAGCTGGAGAGAAATTCCTGCTGTGTGCTGCCTTCCCTGTGAAATCCTTCATTAACTCTGCCCTGTAAAAATAGTTCCCATTGTTTTCTCTCATGAAACCAGCAAAAATAACAGGAAAAAAGTTGAATTTTCAGCTCAAAAGCAGCCAGCTCATAAACGTGGTACTCGGTAAAACCGACCAAATTCAATTAAATGCTTTTGGAAGTTTGTTTGGCTCGATATAATTTTCATAATTTTGCCTTCTGCAGGGAATAATTGGGAAGGAGATTTTCTCTGGAATGTCCCAGTGCCCACCTGGGCTGGCTCTCAGCACAGGCACTCTTTGAGCAGGCTGGTTAAAAACCACCCCTGTACCTGCAGCAGTTTAAAGCAGCCTTTGCTTTGCCTCCAACTAAAATACCCCAAGAGGCCAAAAGTCACAAGGAAAGCAGGAAAAGCTGGTAAATGGATTTTGGCTGAAGGAACATCCATTAAATCCTGGCACTGGTCCAGCTCAGGGAGCAAAAATCAAGGAGAGTTGGAAAGCTTTGGTTCGGCTGGCAGGGCAGGGCCAGCGGAAGAAGCTCCTGCTCCTCTCTGCCGAGGCACCACAGGATTCTGCCACCTGCCAGTGCCCAAAGTGCCACCCCAGGGCTGGCTCCTGTCACCTGCAGCCCTCCCACACCTCCTGTCGTGGCAGTTCCAGAGCCACAGCCCAGCCACAACGGGGCAGGGGCAGCTTTTCCGTGGTTTCTTTGTCGCTGTCGCACCATAGATCCGTTAGAAAAACCACCCCAAGTCCAGCTCAGGATCATCAAGAGCTGATCATTAAGAGCTGATGTTTTTTTCACGAGGTTTTTATCTGTTAGTTCACAAAAAGTGAATTAAATGGCATAAAGTAATTGGTTCTCTGGCCATCCACCCCTGGAGGGGGTTGGCCCACCTCTAAGATGTCCATTCCCAAGAGTTTTTCTATTTGAAGCCGTAACAATCTGGGAAAAACAAGTGCAGGTGGATATTGATAAAACTGGTTACTTTGTTTTAGTTAACTGGCATGGGAAAGACAGAGCTCTCACAAAATGCTAGAAAGCTGAAGAAATTCCCTGCTAAAGCTCTTTCAGCATCCAAATTCCTACATCCCCCTTTGCTGGTTTGTGCTATTCCATGGGGAGAATCTCCTGCAGGAGAAGCCACCTGCAGCAAGAGGCCCAGCCCGCAGCAGGATGGAACCAGAAGGCTCCCAGCGCCTGGGAATGGCAGCCTGGCCCCCATCATATGACTGAACATTCCTCAGACAGATGAAACTCGAGAGCTCTGCTGTTTGTCTCGCAGCCTCACTTCTTTTCTGGCTGATTCGGAGCTGGAAATATTCCATCCTCTGGCCAGGGGCTTATCTGATGGGAGACAGCAGTGCGTGGAGTGAGCAAACAGGGCTGAGCTTGGCCTTTGTTCCTCCCTGCGCTGCCCGGGGCCTGTCCTGCTCCCAGGGCAGGGACAGGCGGCCCAGGAACGTGATCCACACGAAACCTGTTCCCATCACAAGGTGAGGGATCGCTCTCTGGGGGGGTTTGGAGCCCAGGAGCTGTCCCTGGAGAAGTGACCCCTCTGTGGCCAACTGGGGGGCTCTGCTCTGATTACCCAGCTCTTCCAGTCAAGGGCTATTTGCAAATCTCCTTCTTTCCTTCCTTTCCTCCCTTCCTTCCTTCCTTCTTTTTCTTTTTCTTTTTCTNATAACCAGCTCCTAAGATCTCACAGGATGGTGCCGAGGCCACTGGGTGCTGTCCCACCCCACCATGGACACCCATCCCTGCACCTGTAGGGTTGTCCACCATCCCAGGGCACTCCAAGCCCCTTCCAACTTGGCCTTGGACACTTCCAGGGATGGGTGAGCCACGGAATCTCTGGGCCAGCCATTCCCAAGACCTTACAGGACGGTGTTGAGGAACCCCTGGGACCACTGGGTGCTGTCCCACCCCACCATGGACGCCCATCCCTGCACCTCTGGGTTGCTTTCCTCAAGCACCTTCTCTCTGCTGGTGCCAGGCTGGCGTCTCGCTGTCCCCACGGGGGGATTTTTGTCCCTAATCCCACTGCCAGGAGCAGCCCGGGAGCCGAGGTGGGACAGTGGCTCCTTTGTTCCCGTCCTGGCCTGGAGCACTGGGATGACTCAATGGAGTGATCTCTGTTTGCTCTCGGTGTGTGGGAAGCTGGGAGTCCACGGGGCTGCAGCCTCAGATCATCCAGGTGAGAAAGGGCTTCACCTTTTCTTGTTCACCAGGACACAAAAAAAACACCAAAAAAAAAAAAACCCTCTCCCTGAATTTCTGTGAGGGAACAGAGAGGATCTCAGGGGCCTGACTGAGGCGGAGCCACAGGTTGGGAAAAAGCAGGGACAGGACCTTCCATGGGCAATGTGGAGGTGAAAGAGGGAGAGGATGAGCAGAACCGTGGAATAATTGGGGTTGGAGTGACCCTAAAGCTCACCCAGTGCCACCCCTGCCACGGGCAGGGACACCTCCACCACCCCAGGGTGCTCCAAGCCCAGCCTGGCCAGAGTCACCTCATGGCGGCCGAGCGTTGGATCCACTCAGGTGAGGCCCCACTGCGGAGCTGCCCTGGCCCTGGAGCTGCTGCAGAGAACCCAGAGGAGGCTCCAGGGTGAGCAGAGGGACAGAACAGCTCTGCTGGGAGGAAAGGCTGGGATTGTCCAGCCTGGAGAGGAGAAGCTTTGGGGTGGCCTCACTGAGGCCCGCCATGATTAACTGTAAGGGCCTATGAGGGGAGACTTGTGACAAGGCCCTGGAGGGACAGGAGAAGGGAAAATGGCTTCAAGATGATACAAAGTAGGTTTAGATGGGATATTGGGAAGAAATTCCTCCCTGGGAGGGTGGGGAGGGGCTGGGATGGAATTCCCAGAGCAGCTGTGGCTGCTCCTGGGTCCCTGGAAGTGCCCAAGGAGAGGCGGGAACAGCCTGGGACNTGTGCCCAGCACAGAGAGCAGCACTGAGCAGGGAACAGGCAACTCCAGAGTGACCCAGCGGGCAGGGCAGGGCTGCCAACACAAAAACTCCAACCTGAGCCATGGCTGGGACTCTGGGCCAGCACAGACCCCTCCTGACCCCGAGAGCTGGGCCCTCGTGCGTGGCCAGCAGAGTCCTGGTGGATTCCAGCCAGCGCAGAACTGTGCTCAACCCCACGTAGGAGCAGGCAGAATTCCCTGTCCCTTGGGAAGAGGCAGCCAGCCCTCACGTAGGACCAGGATAAACAATGCCAGGAGCAACACCTGCACAAAAAAAAAAAAAAAAAAAAGGAAAAAGAAAAGGCTCCTTAATTCACAATGATCTGCTTTGTCACTCGTGCCATGGAGAACGTTCAGCAGCTCGGACGTGTGCACACAATTACACAACATGGGCCAGAAATGGGGCTGCAGGTGTGTTCTGAGCAGAATTAACCTTCCAAAAATCACTTGAATGGAGTTAAGAACGTACAAATAGTGCGTGGCTCTTGAGAAATCCATGGCAAGGTCCCGTGCTTTCGATTAACTCCCTGCAGCCTGCAGTGGGTGCCTCCATCACCCTGGGGCAGGATAATGAAGCAAAACGCAGCTAACGAAGGGGGAAGATGAAGTAATTGGTTTTTGGGCCTACAGTTCAAAGAAAAGGGAAGGAAGGAAGGAAGCCACACACTTGTAACACCAAATATGTCTGTGATCTTCTGAGGGCGAAAAGTGCTGCCGAGATGTAAAATATTTGTGATGAGGTTTCATTAGTCAGGCTCAGATGACAGACTGTGACCTGATTAAATACACAGCAAAAAATAACCCAGCTGCTGCTTACCGAGGCAGTTTCAATCACCATCTCAGTGAGAAAAAAATGATATTTACCTCCTATTAAAGCCTGGTAGTACAAACAGAGCCGGCGCTGTGCTTAAGCTGAGGAGCAGGTAATGAGCAGCTGGAAGGGAGGGAACTTTTCCAAACATTCAGGCCTAAAGCAACCATTGGATCATTTCCTTCAACAAAACCCCAGCAAGTAAAATATTGAGAGCAGGAAGTTAAGGAAAAGGAGGATAATTCCCTTTGGGAATGTGGGAGACAACAGAGGCGAGCGCGAGGAGAAGCTTTATGTGAAGAGGAGGTTCTAAAGAGGATCATCCAAGAGCTGATCCAAGGTCCTGGAAGGCCACAGAAAGTGTTCTGTTGACTCCAATGGGTTTTGGATCACTCTGGAAGTGGAGAGGAAGGGATGGGGCTGGCAGGGAGGGGGAGGTTGTGGGGACACTGGAATGCAGCCGGGAATCGACGGGGAGCAAAAGGCTGGAACACAGAGGAGGAGGTGTTTGCTTTTATTTGTAATTCCTGGGGAAAAGAACCTGCAGGAGGGCTTGGGACAGAGCCTGGGAGAAGGAAACGGAGGCAAGAGGATGGCAGGTGGCTGAGCAGTGAGGCAACAGAGCCGTGGTTGGCTGTGCAATCCCACATCCCTTCCCTCGCTCCCCCAGGAACAGGATGTGGTGCTGGGGCAGAGCTGCTGAGCTGGGCTGGGGTGGGATGGGGGGAGCAGAACCAGGAACAGAACCCAGCACAATCCCGGCCCTCAGCGCCTTTATCTCTGTCTCAGGGGTTCAGGGGGGGCTGAGGAGACTTTGTTGGCTCCTGAAAATCCCTGGTTGGTGCTTTAGCACTTGACAAACCTGGCTCAGCAGGGATTTTAGGACATGGCAGAAGCAGAGAAGTGATCTGAGCCTGGATTTTTCCTGAACTCTGCCAGGTGCTGCCCATACAACTCTCCTTTAATGTCAATGCAGGCAGGACTTTGCAGATCCTCAGTGTTGGGCTGAAATTCACCCTTGGCTGCTTCTTTTTCATTGATCACAGAGAACGTGGGTTAAAACCACCAATATTCAGTTATTAAGAGTTGAAACAAACTTGCCATCCAATTTTACACCCCATGACCACAAAAACTGCTCACTTGGATTTTGCCCAATTGTTTAGAGGCTTCAAAAAATCCCAAACCAGCTGAGACCTCAGGAACACCTCTGTGAGCACCTCCAGGGGAAGAAGCCGTGATCAGATAATCCCGGAATCGCTGAAGCGAGGGCAGGAACACCAAATGCTTCTCCAGGCACCAGAGAAAATCACATCCCATTCTCTTTCAAGTGTCCCCAGGACCTTCAGCACTTCACATTCCCTTCTTCCTGCCAGCCCTGGGTTGGGATGGAGGTCTCCCTTCCATCCTGCTGGAATTCATGGGGTTTTTAAGAGCATTAACTCTGGAGATGGGGGGGTCACACATCGTTTTCGAGCACGTCACACACAGAGAATGAGCTGAGATCAACACTTGGACAGCAGCCACTTGTTTTTTAAACCAGTTGTTCACAGTTATTTCTCTTGCTTATTTTATTCATAGAACATTTTAAATATGAATTGTCCGCCTTTTATCTCTACAAAATTTAATGCCACAGCTCCTGTCTGATTTGGAACAACTCAGATGAGCACCTGGGCAGGGATATGTCCAAATCCTTCCGAAATTCTTTCCCTGGAGGCCTCTTGCCTAACCTGGTATGGCGACATGAGTTGAAATATTTGACTGAAGTGTCCCAAAGAAGCAGCTGCCAAAAATCCTTCTCAATTAGCACCATCCTACACTTAACAAAAGCTCAAACCCATCTGTTTGCAGCTCCCAAGCTGTCCCAGCACGTCTGGAGATTCAGCAGAAATCTAAGGGGGAAGTTTGGCTTAAAAACGTCCAAAAAATCAGAACTTTTTGACAGAGAAAGAGTTTTTTACTGATGCTTCTATGAGAAGGGTACTGGCAGTAAAATTCTCCAGTGGATGTAATTCCCCTGTAGATTTATACAGATAAATTTACTCATTTATAAATTACCCTCAATAATGAATATCAACATTACTGTGCCATGTCTGATGCTGACACTGCCTTATAAAAATATAAATTTATATCCCGATGATCCCTTCCAGTTCTCTGCAATTCTTATTTTAACCCATAAATATAAATTTATACCCCGATGATCCCTTCCAGCTCTCTTATTTTCCCCCATAACAAGTTCAAGTCCTCTCAGGCAGTTCTGCCTTGACACCTGTGGCCTGAGAAGGTTGATTCCTCCTCTATTACAGCTGCCTGACTCAACGGGGGTGCTTTCCTGGCAGAGATTTTTGGAATATGATTGGACAGACCTCGCCTGGATCCTTCCCTGCTCTGCCTCCTTTGTTTAATCACCCGAGCCCGAAGCAAACATTACTAACAGGGCTGATGGGGCAGCAAAGGCTCAGCTTGGTGTTTGTTCTGCCAGTGATTCACTGGTCCAGATTCAGGGTAAATACCCAGAATTAAAGCCCAGCTTCACCCTGCTGACCTGTTTTTACCCTAAACTTCCTGGGAACTTTCCTTCGTTGACATTCCATTGGTTTTCTTGCAGTGTTTATCAGCCAGCCCATAAACAAACGGAGTCAGGCTCACCCCAACCGTTCTATAATTCGATGACAGCTCCAATCTCCCTATTTATTGATTTATTGACCCAACTGCTTTTCTTTTCCCTTTTTTCAGGGAAGCGAATCCGAAGCAGCGACTGATCCCCATCCCGGCGTTCGGGGCACGGAGCAAGCAGCAGGAACTTTGCTTGCTGTAACAATCTGTGACTTGGGTGTTGTGCAACACCTTCAGCAAACACTTCCTCCTGCAGGATCAGGAATAAAACTGAACCCGTCCCTGCGTCTCACTCACAGCCCAGAGCAGCTCCCGGGCAGGGCCACGCTGGGAACGCCACATTCCCACCCCACGGAGCCCTTGGCCACCCCAAGGATGAAAATCCTCCTCCTTCCTGCTCTTCTGCTGCATTTCCTCCAACAAGGTACTTGTGCACTTTTCCTTTTAGCCCTTTATCAGCTTTGCTATGGATAAATCCGTATGGATTTTTAATTATTAACTGGGAGATAATGGGGGGAACGGTGAGTTAGAGCTGCTGGAAATGGAGTTTGGGATATTTGGGATTTTGCTCTCTGTGTTCAAAGCCATTCTCTGTAATTTACTCCTTTGACAAGTGGCCATAAATTGCCTAAAGACCCACAACTGGTTGGTTTTGTGAACCACTAAAGCAATACTTTAAAAGTGACAGGCCAATTTAGCCAATTACACCAATTTATCAGCATTTTGGCCATAAAGTAACAGATTTCTGCAGGATTTCTATTACAACATTACCTGATTTAAATTACTATTACTATTACTACTAC
>VXAC01006729.1:0-144689 GCA_013399225.1 Rhipidura dahli
TATATATATATTTATATATAGAATATAATAAAATTTGAATAATACAAATATTCATCGCATGAAATTTTGTTAACAACATTTAGGTTAAGGATTTGAAATTCCATCCATTCTCAATATGTTCACTTTCATCAAGCCTATCCACAGCCAAGAATATTAGGATCTAAATGAACAGAATTATCAGAAAAGCAATAAGAAATAATGTCTGCCATGATTGTGTAGGACTTTGTATTTGCTTTAGGGGAAAAAAGAAGTACACTTAAATGCTGATTGTCCATTTTTCTACAGTGTGGAGGAGTAACACTAAAGAAAATGAATATTCAGGAGTTGTTTTTTGAAGTAATTAATGTATATGGTGTTCCTCATCCTTTCAGTGAAAAATTAAAGTGCTTTAAACTGTACTCTTTAAACTGTACTTAACAGTGACTGAAGATTTTGAATTTGCTATGGACTGAAATAAAGGCTCCAACAGTCATTCATCACGTCTGAGTTGGACATTATCCAGTTCAGGAAATTTCTTAAGTGTTTCCCTGCCCCAAAAGTTTGATGTGTTGAAAAATTCGAAAGAAATGTCAAGTAACATAGTACTGCAGAAATGTACAGACAAAATTTGGGTCAGAAGCAGCCCATGATAACTTTCTAGGATAAAGCTATTTAGATCTACCAAAGGCCAGAGAGACCTTTGGAAAATGAAGCTTTTTGTTGTCTTTCTTCTTTCTTATGAGTTTCATTCTGAACTTTTTAAAAGTGTGAAAGAATTTTTATTTGTATAACACTTATGCCCTTTTTCTTTGCAAAAAACTCAGGACTCAAAATAAAACAGCCCACCATGAAACATTTTGTTTGAATATAGAATAGAAAACTTTTACAAATGTTTAATCCCTAATAGTGGTCTATTTGCATTGATTTGATTAAAACGTAAGGTTTTGCGCTTCAGTATTGTAAAATCTCACACAAATATAGTTTTAAATTATTCTAATTATTTTAACAAGGACTAGATTTTAGTAAGGTTTCTTGAAAGATGAAACATTCCAAGATGAAATAAGATCTACAGTTTCTTTTTCTTATGTGATGTAAATATTATGATAAATTTATTTTTTATCAAATGGACTTTTTGCATTTTTGAGTCTGTAACTCAAGTAAGAAATTGAAAGTCTAGCCAGAATTCAAGAAGAAGTACACTGCAATACAATACTAGTGCAAGCCATAGAGTAGAAAAATAATTTCTGTTTTCTCTTTTACCAATTATTTTTCTGTCAGTTTAATTGATCCTTCTCTTCAAAATAATCAAAATACCTACCTGAAGCTAATGTGGGTTGCTAAAGCTATTATGATAAGCTAGTATGAAAAAAATTGATCCAAGGTGAAATTCCTTACAGCTGAAGATAAAGTGCTTCATTGCTCCAGTTTTACCCTTTTTTTCTCTGTCAAGTTCCAAATTAACACTGTCTTCTTTGATAATCAAAGCCTATCCTGAAATATTTTCCAGAGCAAAAGGATTATATGAGTTCTCAGGAAGTGTAGGCAGGCTTGCTATTGAAGAATACAGTCAAAAATAAATCACTGAAGACAAAGTACTCTAAGTGTCTCTGTTTATGTCAAGATAGAGAACTTGTCAAGCATAACAGTTATCATGCTAAATTTCACATAATGTCCCATGATTATTTGCATTTTGGGTTGTGTGCAGTAGCAAAATACTCACATCCTTATAATGAAATCTAAAATTTAGTGTGATTATTTATTAATCAGGTGTCTGAATAGAATTTTCTGCCTAGGTGTCAAAATTGAGTGACACTACTATGGTGAGCAAGATAAGAAGGAGTCAAGAGTTTTAAAAATTTGAGATTAAGAGTCCTGCTTTTCTGTGAGCTCATATCTGTATGTCAGGAAGTAGAATCAAACAGGTTTTTTTTCAAATTTATTTTATTGTGAGGACCCCATTTGTTATAAAAGCTGCAGGCTGTTGTACAAATCCTACAGAGTGGCCATAAATTTCCCAGACATGCAGTTCCCAGCTATTTCCATTCTCCTGCTTCAGGCTGCCTCTGATCAGAAAAGGCAAGTGTAATTCACAGCAAAGCCTAACTTAATGTTCAAATTATTGTGGATTTTACTATACAACTTTGTCTTAAAATGTGAAGACAACAGAAACATTTCATACTAATGTGCTACAGTTTATGCTGCTTTCCAATTTTTATGTAGTCAAATTAATCCTTAAAATAATTTTGTGAGTTCTAAATGACTGCCTACAAATAAAGATGAAAAATGATGGTGCCGAAATTTCCACTTCTGCTCCTAAAAGTCAAGCAAATACTTATTTATAAGCAAAACATTTGTCTTGAAACATTCATTATAATTCATATATCCAATTTTACTGAGGTTATGTAATAGTCTTAATATATTGGTATAAGAAGACCTGAGGTTGTGTAATAGCCTTAATATATTGGTTTAAGAAGAACTGTGCAACAATTTACAAATTGACAATAGATGTCAGTGTAACAGTCAGTTAACGCTCCCATACTTGACTTTAGTATTTGACATACACAGGTGAAGTCAGTCTTGATTTTTTAAAAAAAAAACAACTTTAACAATTCTAAATTACATGGTTTTACCTTAACATTGAAACAATTTAGTACAATAGTGATGCAAAAAGGACAAAATAATGATTGATTTTATAATACAAATTATCTTAAA
Source organism: Rhipidura dahli (assembly GCA_013399225.1). Classification (NCBI taxonomy): domain Eukaryota; kingdom Metazoa; phylum Chordata; class Aves; order Passeriformes; family Rhipiduridae; genus Rhipidura; species Rhipidura dahli. Next base: position 2,692 of record VXAC01006729.1, read on the forward strand.
AATCCCAACTATTAGAGTTTTAGACAACCTACTTTTAACTTGATTCATTGAATAATGACAAAACATTTGGCAGGAGATTAAAGGAACGTTATTTTTCAGGAACATAGGCTAACCTCTTGCTAATTGGTTTTCCTGATCTCCAAGACATTTATATGAGGTGTAAAAGCAACAGCATATGAAACAGAATGTATTTTTTCCACTTAGGTAATATCAAAACCATTTTCTTTTTTTTTTCTTTTTTTCTAAAAATGTTCTAGATGCACTGTACTTAAGTCTGTATTAATGTTTACTGAGGTAATCAGATGCAATATGAAACAAAAGATTTCTTATGCATAAGATATGCATGAAGAATTAAATATGACTTTGAAAACAGACAACTCTTTGTAACTGTAAATGCTTCCCACAGGAACAGGATAAACCCATGAAATGTAAAAAAAACCAAATATGTGGAAGAGGAATGTTTAGCTTTGAAGAGGCTTTGAAGGCCTTTCACAGTGATCATTGCAGATACTATGGTCCTGTATTGCTGTTGTCACCAGCTACTGCTGAATTCCTCCTGTAAATAAAAAGAAGCAGAGAGACCAACAGGCTGCTTTTGGAACTGCTTTGGCACAGAAGTGTCGTGTGTTGCCAGTATTTTAGCAGCAACGTCTTTAGGACTTCTTGTTTTCTGATAAGAATCTCTGTTTTTTGAATTTTTTCTGCATAGATGAGTTCTAACAACCAGTCCATATCCAGATGAGGTCCATAACATGTATTTTTATAACCAAAAACCCCCATCATGTTTTTAACTATTCTTTTATTTTTCTAACCAATAAAAGCAGAATAGGTGAGTGGTACCCACACATCTTCATTCCCCAATGAAAAACTTAACTAAATGAAAGATTTGATTTTGCCAGCTTCATAGATGTTGGAAAGCTGTACTACTGGACTGTTTCCTGGCCATAAAATGGTATATCTTAAATGCTTAGCAGACCCACAGTCATTCTCAGAAAAGCCTAATGGAGAATCCTCTGTTTGGGAAAACAACTCAGTTCTGTACTTCTTAATGTCCAAAGTAAAGGAAGAAAAAACTCATCAGGCTGCACACAGCTCTACAGATACACATTACATTTTACAGAAAAGGTTTTAATGTCATTCATAAAAATAAAAAGCATGATGACATAACCAGGACAGTGTTATCTAATTTATGTGCAGTCAAAAACAACACTGAGCAAGGCAAAATGCTTGTATTTTAATCCTGTATCTAGAAAATTTTCAGTTTGCTAATTCCTGGACTACACCAGTTATTCAGCTAACAAACATTCTTTTAATTAGGTATTTTTCAACTAAAGTCTAATTTGAGTGAAAAAGAAATCAACAGGAGTTTTGCAGACATTTCCTTTGAGGCCACTAGAACTTACTGATATCTGAATCAACACCTTCAATATCTCCAAAATAATAATATGAGTTCAGTATTCCGCACTGAATTTGATTTTACAATTTTTGAAGGCCAGGATATCATTGTCTATATAAGATAACTAGTAAACACAACTCAGTTGAACCAGGTTTGAAACATTATTCCTGAAAAAATCATAATTCCATAAATCTAGGCAGTGTAGCATACAAAAGTTACAGAATGGATTTAATTTTTTCAAATTTGAAAACCTAAGGCTGTAACAAGTTTTCACAGATTTTGTTACCATAAAAATCTTTAGTATTAAATACGAAAAATGGATATTTTCTGTAAATAGGAAATTTTTGAAAAGAAAAAAGTCCTATGCTGCTTCTGGTCATCTTAAAGCCTACCTTGTTAGATATCTAAAAGTTGCAGGCACCCTTGTACAGAACACAGAACAATATAATAATGCATATCATTAATACAATGCATTAAACTGTAAGAGCATGTAGAAGTGGCCTCATAATATTAGAATGCTTTGGATTTGGTTAGCATGTACACATCAGCTTGAGAGTCTATGAACAAAAAGTTCTGTGTGAGAAATATGTGCACATAATTCTTTATATGCAAGCCATGCCTGTTGGAATTTCCAGTGTTGCCATGACAGCTTTTCTCTTCCCACAATTTGATGCCTCATTTATTATTGACTTTCTAATTTCTTCAGCAATAAGCAGGCCAAGATGAGAGTGATTGTAAAAAGTAACCTAATTTACTATATGACCTTGAACAATTGCAAGAGAAGCACATCTCCTGGGTGCACAAAGAGGTATAGCTCTGTGACTCCATTGTACTTACTCCTAATTCAGATCTCAGGCTTGAACAAATATTAGAAGAAAAAGTTCTTTCTGTATTTTTCTTGAAACCCAAGACGAAAAAAGTCATTTTGAGAGACACATGAACCTTTAAACTTGTACAAGTCAGAGACTGGAGTCAGTGGAGATGCAATACATAAGTTTAGGGAAACTAAACAAAATCATTGAATATATGTAAACCAAGCTATTTTTTTTTTTTTTAACTGCTCAAAACAGTTTAGAAGTAGCAGATACTGACTGCATAATCCAGGGAATCCCAATGAGCATTCATGCTGCTGTCCCACCAGATACTGCATGTCTACAAATTCTGACAATTATTTTCATTAAATGTGCTCTATAATTGCTTGCCAGGCTTGCTGCAGCTCTCAGCAAGGGAGCAATAAGATAGAACGCAACTACTGGGTTGAAGACACAAAGCATAATTTTGTCTGTAAATGCACCATATTAGAAACAAAATAATAGAATTTTTAAAAGCAACAAAAACCACAGTTTTGAATCCAGAATATCAAATTTATGGTAAGTAAGATTAGCAGGGGATTGAAAATGAGTACACTGACAAATTCATAGCTCAGCTGGCTTGGAGATATTTTATTCCATGAGTATAAGAAAAGACAATGTATGATATAGTCTATCCTATCAGTAGAGGTGCAGCAAATGTACTCAAGGCCTCTGTGCATGTTCAAAAATATCATGTGACTTTGCAACTATTAACCAGAATAGTAATTTAGGTGATACAATATGCCTGTTTTTAGAAAAAAAAATATTGTAGAAAATAATAACAAGAATGCGTATTATGGCATAGGGAATGTTAAAGCAAAAATGACAGATTAGTTTGGATAAAAATATCCTTCAAAAGTCTTCAATTATCTTGTCAAATCCCCCTGCCATGGGCAGGGGCACCTTTCACTTGATGAACTGGCTCAGAGCCCTATCCAACCTGGCTTTGAACACTTCCCAGGATGGAGCTTCCACAGCCTTTCTGGGCAACCTCACCAACCTCGCCACAGTGCCTCACCACCCTCACAGTAAAAGATATTATTCTTATGTGTAATATAAATCTACTTCTCTTAGTTTAAAACCTTGTCCTGTCATTCTAAGCAAACTTTGGTAGAACATGTAACAGCCTGATTTTCATTCTAAAGTAGAGCTGTTTGTAACCATTTGATGATTTTTAGCTTACAAAACACCTTAAGTGGTCTTAGGGGATAAATTCAGTCAGCTTCTTACTTAATGGTTACCTTGATATCTGCCCTCTTTATTATATTTGTTTATAACAGTCACTAAAATATTATCTTTTTTTATCTTTTTAAATAAGGAAAAAAGAGAAAAAATTATGGTGATACAATCTGCCTTAAGTGAGGTCTGCTTCAAGCAACTCTTTGTATCAGCTTGAAATCAATGAAGTCAACAAGCATGATGAGATACCTGAAAATACTCAATTTGTTTTTTTTTTCTTCTAGCAGAAAAGCCTTCATTTTCACAATGAAAAGAAAAAGAAAAAAAAATCTTATGCAAGTCAGCAGGCTTTTGAAATTAAAGTATGTCCTTTATTATTGACATGCTAAAGACACAATGCACAGGACAGTTCAGAGATGAATTTGTGGTGCTTAACCTGACATATTTCCCTCTGACCACACACATTCATACACACATACATACCCATTCACATAGATGTGCACAAGCACATCTGCATGCATTTATACATATAAAACACAATTCAGATTAGCCTCTTCTTTCCTTAGCAAAATCACAGTCATTTCAGCACTTCATGTCAATTTAGCTTGTTTTAGTCTGGTCTCCTGATGTGTTTCAAGTGCTGCTAAATGTGATCTACAGATTATGATTTTGGTTACATTAGGTAAAATTACAGAGCTTTTTGAAAGCTATCAACCACCTGTGCTGCACTTTTTTCTTGCAGTTCCAGACTGCAGAGACTAAGGTTATAAAATTTTCTAACTACTGCAACCCCCAGGACCTTATCAGCAGGTTTTCTCCATCCAGGGATATGAATAATTTTCTTATTTCTGATATTTACCTTAGCATGTTTCAAAGTGAGCCCAGCTGACATGCTCAAAGCTATGTTAAATAATTGGTAGCTTACAAAAATGTTTTTCTGTTTCTTAACAGTGAAATAATTAATCAAGTTTAGGTTGCGTAATTTTTCATTTTAAGAAAAGTGTTAATTTTTTTCATAATAGATCACTTGAGCTAAAATAAGTATGAAGATAGTTAAATACATCCAGGGTTTGGATGTTTACTTACAACTTTAAAATCCCATCAATGATGAAAACAGAGATTACTAAGCTTTGCTCCTCTGAACCTTTTCATCACAGCTTAATAAATATTTTTCTGCATGATTTCAGTTAACCTGCTGTTGCTACTCTCTGTCAGGCTACGTTCAGCTAAAATATATTAAAACCATTTTATAATTAGTATATAACTTTTTATTATTATTATTTTTAACTTTTAAAAAAGAAATTAATGTCAAAAAACGGAAGTAGATACAGAGATGTAATGAAGAAATTATTTTAGAGATAATCCACAGTTAGCATTAAAGCCATCATGTTATTTCATTCTAGATGATCGTATGCTTAAGTGTGTCCCAAAATAAAAAAATTATCTGAATTTGACATTTCTACACCTACTAGGGATTTTTTATTTATATTTATATCACAATAAGAAAAGTAGTTGATTATTGTATTCATCATAAATCATTTTTCACCAGAAGAACTCATGATCCTCATAATCCAGTGAGTTGTCTTGAATTATACAAAGTCTTTCCAATGCATATTCAATGAAAAAAATTAAACAGTGATGTCTAGAAGGAACAGCACTGTACTCCAAGGAACTTCAGGATCAATTAGGATCTGTGTTGTTCAAACTTGAGAGAAAACACATTCCTACATGAAGCATGGAGAAAGGCAGAAAAAGGAGTTAGATTTTTCATACTAAAAAAATAAAGTAGGCTTTCCTTTGGAAAATCCACTGAATTTTTAGAATAAATATATTTATTATATTTACATAAATTATTTTTTCTGTATCTGGGTAGGAATTTTGATTATCATAGATGAAAGATGAATTCTTTATTTTGTGATGATATGGATGTGTTTTATGTTAGCAAGAAGTTTTATCTTCATTTATCTGTACCAGATAGGGGATTTCAGAAAGGTGATATTTTAACATTGCAGATGTCTTCTTATTTTAAATATATTCAGTGTACTTGTAGCTTTTCTTTAATTAAACTCTGGGTTCTCCATTTATTTCAGAATTGTATAACCATAAATAAAAGAACTCAGCTTGTTTTTACATTTCTTTCCACGTGTGACAACATCAAGACTGAGAACTGACACGTAATTTCATTTTATTTCTCTGTATAGACTCAAGTTAAAGCCTACTGCTTTGGGGGAATCAATTTTGTCCAAAGATCAATTAATAGTTTTCCTTTTCTCACCCCCATCTATAACAGAGGTGACATTGCATATGTCATTTGCATATACAGCTGAGAAAATCCAAAATAAAGTGATTAAAAGTAAATTAAGTAAACAGTCCACTCTGGACTCCTGGGTAATTAGAAAACATTGGTTTTGATAGTTATGTATTATGCTTGTGCATGTACTGAATTTAAATACAAATACAAATTATATTTTTCTCACTATTTAAATTTCACTTTATGTTACTCACATATTTATTCAAAAATATAAGAATAAATATTGTTGACCAAAAAACTGCTCAGCTATATTTAAAAAAATATTCTTTGCTATACATACATATGTATATGTCCATCTGATTATTGTTCTAGGTGTAAGTCATTTCAAATTGCATACATTGATGAAATTTTTATAGGTGTATCACAGGACTCCACTAGTTCCACAAGCAGCATAGCAGCAGGTAAACAATCAAAGAAAGTGTTAGCAGTTTTAAAAGAGATTTTTGAAAGTTCTTGAAGCTACATATCATTCCTGAATCTCCTGTTCTGCTTTTTATCAATGTTCTCTCCTGATTTAAATCTAAAGTAACTGTTTATCAGTTAGCTGCTCTATCAAAAGGTAAAAGCCATTTATGGTTTAGCTGACCACATACTTAAACAAAACCAAAACCAAAAGCAAACAAAACAAAAATCCTGAAAAGAAACAATAAACTCCATGTCAGAAATTCCTCTTTTACCTAAGGAAAGAATTCTTTTCCAGAATAACACAAGTTAGTGTAAATAATCTGCAGTGCCTGGGCCATCATGTTCTTTCTTGAACAGTCTCTGTCTACTTTTAACACTTCTTCCTCAGCACTCCCTGTCTTTCAGGAAATCATAGGACCTTTGATGTGCAAAATCTCTGAAAGGTTTAAGGTTGGTACTGTAAAAACATTGATGTAAATCTTCTGAAGTATTCATAAACAATTAATTTATATAGGCCGACTCTCTGCTCTGTGAAAAATGGGTCACCTGAAACAGAATTAAAGGAGCTGAACAGGAGTGCATGCTTTAAATGTCTGTTTTTGTTTAGCCTTCCTTTAATGGAAATGAATTGCAGTTTTCAGAGAGCTGTTGATTCTGTGGTAAGATAGGTGCCTAATGTCTTTGGGATAAATCACCAAGTTTTTCTCTCCATTAGCGATAGAAATAACATGGAGGAGTAGCTCAGACTATTTCCTTAGCTTCTTTGGAAAGCTGAACCTAGCTGATATGAATCATAATCTTTATATCTAACACCAAAAAAGCAGATCTACAATAGCTAAATGAATACAGGTATACAATTTACATAACCAGTAAGCAATACAGAGATCTAGTCATTACACTGTGATCAAAATGCTTTTGCATAAAAAGAAATTTTTCAGCATTCCTCTATTGTGCCTAAATATGAATTTGCTTAAATATGTGTAATGACAAAAGTATTAAACCTTATTGCTTCTTTGGTTTGTTCCCATTCTGAAGACCTGTAATTAACCCTGACAAGTGATCACAACTATTGTAGCACAAATCACATCTCAACTGAGTACAATATAATACACTACAATATATTGAGAACAAATTGAACTGAAAATTCAGCAAGGAGTAGCTTCACATCATAAGCTAAAAGGTTGCATGCAGTAAGAGAAACTAGAAGAGTGAATTCAGAAGTGAGCTATTAACTTTGAATTTTCTGCTCATTGCTCCCCACAAATCATTTCTTGACAACATTTTTTGGAAGCAAACTCAGTCTTAAACTTTCTGTTCCTTTGTGTATCCTCTCCTCTTCAATATAAATAGGTCTTAAATACCTCAGGGGGACTGCCATTAACAGATTCTCCACTGCCTGTATACAGCATTAGCAGCTGAATGGGCTTGCCATAACCTCATTACATGAGACAGACTGATCAGTGATCATTGGTGCTTCTCCTCTCATCTGCCTTTAGGCCGATGCAGCAAAGGCAAGAGATACAGCATAGCATTTGTTGAGAGCCCAGGTGCCCTACTATGCCTGTATCAAAAGCAGGAAAGACTTACAGTGTGAGCCTGGAAGAAACAAGTAAGCAGTGGTATGTCTGGGATGACCCAAAAGAAAGCAGTTGGGAAAAGGGGTACAAAGAGGTGATGAAGCAGCCCTGTGTTCTGTGAAAATAAAGAAGAAAATGCAGGAAAAAAAGAAAAGCAAATATGCATGGGGAGGAATTCTTATGAAAATGCTGAGGAAAGGTTATTTCTACAGTACAAATACAGCACTATTGCCAGTCCTTCATTTACATTGGATGTGCAGCTAGAGAGTGGACACAACAAGGATGCAAATTCAAATTATTACAAATTGTCAAGATTTTAGTTATAAACTGGGAAAATGAGGACACTAGAAGAATTAAAGGAAAAGTATGAGGATGACATGGAATTAAAAAATAATCAGTTAGCGATTAGGTGAAAGAGCTGGAGAAACCATAATGAAAAATTAAGACATGCAAAAGTAACAGAGTTAAATGTCTGATGACCCCAATTATTTTTCCCCAATTATTTATTTTTTTTATTTATTTTTTTAAATGCTTCACTAAATATCTCAAGAAATTTTAGTGTATTTTTTAGATGATCTGTCTTTTAATGAGTAAATTTTGTCTGAAGTTTTTCTCACATGCTGTCATACCCACTGGTAAAGATAACAAGAGATGAGCTAAAAGGTCTTTGGTAAGGCTCATAAAGTCTTCCCTTTCCCTCATAAACTGCATAAATTATCCTTAAGGATGAAGGCTGAACATTCAAGGCAAACACTCATTAGCTATGGGACTCCTAAGAATGCTGACTGGTGGAACTGAATTAATTTTACCACTGTTGGACAGCAAAACTGAATTCCCCTTGATCTAATCTGAAATCTGTGTTATTGTTCTATCCCACACAGACATTGGTCTTCTTCTGCCAGAAAGGATTTACAATAATTTCTGATTTCACCCATGAAGAATAAGAACTGAACAGCCTTATATAAAAAAATCCAGAACTTTTTGTTATCCGATTTGGGCATTTTACCTCTTCTGCACTGAAAAGAAGTAGAACACATTAAGAAACTCCTCAAACACCTGCACATAACAAAGTCCTTTTCTATGTGTTAATGTAATAGTCAGTTTTGTCTCGGAAGCCAGAAAGACTGAATAAAGACCTTCTTTTTTTCACATTACAAAGGAAAAAAAAAAAAGTGCTAATCTTTATTTCCATAACAGAAGAGAAAAAGTAGCTCTTGGTTTACTCATGAAGTCTTTCACTGGTGTCTTCTCTTCCATGTATGACAGTCATTTGAATATTTGTTTCATAATATAAGGTGAATAGTTACAGAAATATGTTTCTTTTTGAGACCTTGGAAAACCTGTGACACATATCACATTAATAAAGATATACCTGTGATAGAAATCAGTCTATATAATAATATTTATAATAACAGAAATAAATTTTTTAAACTTACTGTAAGAACTTGGAAAATAAACATCTAAAATTTTTCTTTAAACTTTGAATTTGAACACAAGAGGCCAATGTGTTCATTGCATTTTTTGAACTACAATGAAAATACAAACAAAATTATAAATTAAAAATTCAGAAAACAAAACTAAATGGAACTGGAAGACAAAAAAGTAAGATAGGGGAATAAGCACTTAAACTAAGATTAAGCCACTTAAAGTCCAGGTGGCATTATTTTAGTAAATAATTCCTAGCAAATAATGATGGGAATTGCATGATCTCAACTAAAAATATGTCACAACATATCTATGGAATTGTAGGGATTTTGTTCTTCAAGTAATCTGGCCATCTTACTTTTTAAAAATTTTTATTGCATCTAATCATTTGAGGAATTAAATACTTATTTTTTGACAGAATATTATTCTTTAACTGTGTGAGACCTCATATTACCTTATGCTGACTTCCTCTTTTCTAAAACCTTGCTTCCCAATGTCTTTCATTCCATTTCTGTTCTTATTTTTCTGAGTTTATAGAGTAAGTTTCTGGAAGATATTTAGGGCAGAGAAACCTACTTTATGGTGGAAAGACACTAAAAAAATCCCAAAAACAAACCAACCAACCAACCAACAACAAAAACAACACACACACACCCCTAATTTAAACAATAAAAGTAAACTTTAAAAGCTCAGTGGCCTCACAAAAAGTGAGGAACTTTAAAGACCATATGAGTACCATTTATATAAATCTGGCTCAATTACAGTATCCATCAAAAATAAACCATAAGAATGTCCTGCTTTATAAATCAAAAGTAGAAACTATCAGTGGCAGGAAGAGATGTCTGAAATTACAGAATGTTATTGTATGTTTTGTGGGCTTGTGAAGAATGTAAGACAACATTTTCAATATGTTTCTTATATTACTTACAATTCACTACCATCACAAATACTGACCTTCATGTTCTACAGGAGAATTTTCAGCAGGAGGCTGGAAATCAGTATGTCATGACCTAACTAAAACCATTTCTCATAATTCTAAACACTGGCCTTCCTTCTGCACCTTGTTTTTGCTTTGCAGTTATTTTTTTAATGCACATTCTCTAGAATTTAAATTAACCTACTAGCCAAAAGAGTTCTAGTCACTCTGGTCTCTTCTTTAAGAATGTCTGCTCATCACTGGCTTTGCACAGCCTAATTCAAAATGAACTGACAAAAAAAAGTGTCTCATATTACTTACAGGTTTTCATTATTTATGCTGAAGGTGTGTCAGTTGTTCTCTGAAGGAAGTATTAATAGGCCCTTATTCTTCATATTTTTCAGATACACTGACAGTGTTTACAGATTAGTCCTACATCTTACTCAGTTTCAAAGCTAATTAATTGTGGCAAACACAGAAGACAACAGCAAGTTCTTTTCCAAATCCATCAGTGTTACAACTAACATTCATATTTTTCAGCAGACTGGGGGTGGACAAGTCCTATCAAAAAGAGCAAACAACCCACCTCAAAAGGCATTCATGATTTATATGTAGGTGAACCTACTTGCATCCTAAACAAGTACCCATCACCAAGCTGGGCAGTGCCAAGCAGCATGGCACTGAGAACCCCAAGGCTGTGGGTTCCTGTCGCCTTCTGAGCCATTCACTTCCGAGTTGGACTTGATGATCCTCATGGGTCCCTTTCAAGTTGGAATATTCTGTGATCCATGGTAGCCTTTGGGTGTTGCCATCAGGAGCCCCTTCCGAGAGCTGCCATTACACCCATACCCAAAGCTCAATGTCTTTCCCAGTGTGCCAGGCTGCTACGGTAAGGAGCGTGTTTGGGAGTTGTGGGATAGCTGTGTGATAGCATGTAGATAGAAACAGATGGACTCAGGATCTAAACACATATTATTCTTGATTAAAGAAACTAAATTTCTTCATGTTATCAGGCTGTTGTTACAAAGCTATGTTGCGGCATGTGCATCAGCATTTACTTACTGGCCAACAAACAACTAGAAAAAAGAAAAATATTTGTATCACTGACAGGAAAATCAGAAGACATTCCAGATTTGCTATTTTCAATAAAGAAAAACAGTCAAGTCTTCCTCATAATTAAAATAACTGCAGTATAATTTAGAACAAACAACCCCTAAGAAGTACTGCAACTGTGAAGAAATGTGTTGCTGAATAGTGTTTGTTTGCAAAAGTTGATGATTGGCAGCCTGTTATGCTGAATATGCACAAAATCAATACTGATATAAAACTCCAGAACTGGCTGTCACAAAATACCTTGATTAGTCTGAAATAACAGGATTGCTTTGTATGGTTACATGTATGCCACTATCCCCAGAATGCCCATGAACTTGAACCTATTGATACTGAAAAGTCTCAGAACATCAGGCAAGGAGCTGTCAGGGGCATAAAAATATGCATGTCAAGTCCAAATACAGCTGATGATGGAGGGGAAAACTTCACAGCTATCTCACACCATTTTTATCACCGTAACAACTTGTAATTCAGAAGAGATATTCAAAGCATAAACCTAGTGTAAACAGTTACAAACGATGGGAAAGTTTAATCCAGAATGCTAAAATGCTTCTTTTAAGCTACCTATACATTAAGAAATCAGGAGTGGTAGTGAAGAGTCACTGACAAGGAGAAAAAAAAAAACAAATCCAAATTTCCCAAACCTTGACATCATTAAGCCTAAATCAATTTCTAGAAAACTAGTCAGAAAGGATGTTGCTTTGTAGCTGCTGAAGAGAAGGCAGTGAAGTGGTGCCCTCAAATGATTTTCTGTTAACAGTGTTGACTCTCCTGTTCAATGCGAAAACAACTTAAAGTTATTTTTATGAAAAATAAGATCCTCTGAATTTTATTACCAAGAGGAGAGATCATATCTGCTATTGGGTGGTACAGAAAAAAACCCTAGTGAAATACATTCATGTAAATCACATTTTCTCAGATACAATGAACATTTCTCTAAGTAAAACAAAACTCCCAGAGATATAGTGCTCAACAGTTTTGCTTTTTTTATGGAGGCTGAACAGTGGGATGTCTTTGAAAATAATGATAATAAAAATAATGAGACAGTTTCTGACAACTATTTTCTGTGGAAGAAAATAATACATTTATTAGAATTTCCAGCGGAAAAAAATCGCAGTTTTTTTTCTAAGAACAGATCAAATGGTCATCATGGCAAAGAATTAAAAGTTAGTATTTTCCTGTATGCATTTCTGGACATCAAAATAATTTTCAATTAATGGACCCCTCTAGGGAAAAACTGCATAGAAAGTTGAATGTGCATTTTCCACTTAACTATCCTCTTACTTTTTCTATGAGTTACTTATGTGTTACTCTTACTTCCTTTTCTAGAAAAGACCATGATGATTTTCTCAATCAGAATACTTAACATCACAAAAAAAATTGAGAGTGAAAAATATGCAGTAAATCTCCAAATAATCATAAATTAACGTGTTTTATCTAAAATAATGCAACTCGCCCAAAGTGCTGGACATTCTCACAATGCTTTCGGTAGTGGTCTTTTCTCCCTTGTTCTGATGGTGATAGGCTGTAAACTTCCTCTTTAAATTTGCTGTTATTTTCAGATTCTAAATACAAACCCAAGATCGTTTCTATGCCTGGGATATTCATGGACCTCCCAAACACCTATGAAAATATACTAGTAGCTGTTCTAAAGCTGTTGTGAAAATGCAATGACTTCACAAGCTCAGCACAGGGAAGGTATCAGTAGCCACACTTCTCACTTTTTGTGCAAAAGGAAAACAAACAGGTGGTGTTTTCCTCAGAATTATTTTACAGCTCGGATTCATTTCCCTGTTGAAGAATAACAGGATAGTTCTGACTGAAGGGGACCTCAGGAGATTATCTGCTCAACTGTCTGCTTAAACCAGGGTCAGCTATGAGGTTCAGTGCTGTCTCATGCTAACTCAGTGTCTGACACAAAGCCCAGTGCTTTTTTTTTTTTTTTTTCCCAGAGCATCACTCCAGCTGGGCAGACTCTCAGTAGCCCATACATACCCAGGATTTGACATTTGTCCTGCTTAATTTTCATAAGGTTCCTTTTGGCCCATTCCCTCAGTTTGCCTGTGTCCCTTCAGTTGCCAATCTGCCTTTGAGTGTATCAGCTATTCCCTTCACTTTGATGTTGTCTGTGAGGTGGATGAGTGTGTCCTCTGTTGCACTTACAGGTTATTGATAAAATCACTATGTAACACCGATCTCAGGACATGTTCCTGTCGTGCTCTGCTTCCTCCATTCCAGCCTCCAGGCAGAGTACAATCCAAATGCCTGACCCAACCACATAAATTAGTTTTTATTCACCCATGTTACATCTACAAATGGTATCCTTACTTGGATGCAACAATATGGTGGTACCTTGTGTCAAAAGCCTTGCTATAGTCAAAGGTAAGCAACATCCATGCTCTGACCTAACCACTGAAGTTTATCATAGATGAGAATTAAAAGTATGTTAGTTCTGAGTTGCTAAAGTCCAGAATGTTAATTCAGTTTTCATTCTTCCTAAAATCTCACTCCTCCATAAACATACTTTGGAAAAAAAGTCCTGCTGAAGTATTTAATTTTGAAGCAAGTCTATCAGTCCAAATTGCCCTCTGTCTCAGATTTTATTATTTACCATTCAAATACTAAATGAAATCTCTCTCTAAGTAGATATGAGTTTATAATCTTGGCACTTCATCTAGTTTTGCATCCAAAAAAAAACCTACTTGCATTATAATTCCAACTGCAGTGCTCAAAGAACCTGGAAGAAAAAAGGAAGTCCAATCAAAACAGATTTATTCAAAGTTCTTTTTATACTTGAAGAACAATGAAAAACAAGAATGATGTAATCTTCAAATAAAACAAATGCCAGCATTTAATACAGTTTAATCATACACTTTCAATAAAAGTCCAGTTCATTACTGTGTTGAGAAGATTGTAAAGTTCAAAGAAGCTTGTGTCAACTTTCAACAAATACTTTTGGTTTTTATTCCTTTGAATAATTATGTTTGCTTGTGATTGCAAATGAAAATTCTTGATTTTTTAAAATTTCAAGTTTATATTCCCATGTGTTTCTGAGTGTAAACTAATCACAAAATATTAACTATCACCAGATATTATCAACTTGAATTGAAGTAGTTGAAATATCTGTATAAAAATCACAGCAAATACATTAGAGGATTCAAGGTTGGAGCAAAACAACAGAAATGAGTCAAGAATGAAGAAACATATGTTCCCAGCATGTGTAAATTGTATCCCCTGATATAGAATTCTCAAGATTTGGCTTTGAAGAAACTAGTTACAAGCAAAATTACATTCTTCTCCAACACAAGACATTTCAGTTGCATAGTCATTCATACTCTGTGCCTGTGTTTACATGCCAACAGTGTCCTAGGGTGCATCAGGGGCAGCATTGCCAGCCAGGCAAGGGAGGGGATTGTCCCGCTCTGCTCTGCACTGGGGCGGCCTTGCCCCAAGTGCTGGGGACAGTTCTGGGTGCCACAGTGTAAGAAAGATATTAAGCTATTAGAGAGTGTCCAAAGGAGGCTACAGAGAGGCTGCAGGGCCTTGAGGGGAAATTGTGTGAGGAGTGGCTGAGGTCAGTTGGATGCTTCAGTCTGGAGAAGGAAACTGGGTGGAGACCTCATTGCAATCTAAAATTACTCTTTTTCATGTACTCATTTATAATTGTTAATTAAAATCTTGTTTTCTGATTTTTTTTTTTTTCCAGGAATTACAGCTTTGTTTCTTTGCTATGACATTTAGTACACTAAATGTCCAATTAATCTTTCCATGCTTTGGCCAGACACCATGCATTTAATGCTGTAGTAGACATTTAACAGAGGAAAGAAAGGAGAGAATCTCAGTTGTTTGCACTGGCTGTTGTAACATAATCTTTCCTGAACCAGATAACTCAGTGACAGCTCCGTATCAGGACTGCATCTGGTTGTCATTTGTAGTTACAGTGAATTCTACTTAAAGAATTATATCATGGCCATTCATTTCCTGCTAGACTGAGCTGTTATAACAATTGCTGACCTTTAATCTGTCTTCTCCAAGCTATGCAGTCTACAGAAATGCAGACGACATACATAAGACCTTTTCAAGCAAAGCTTGAAAAACTGAAACTTTTTTTGAAACAGGTTCAGTGACACAGACAGGAAATTCTTCCCCACAAGGAAACAGGTCCTCTGAGGATAAAAGTGTCAGCATCTTTACACTTTGATAAAATCACACCTATCCCCTTGAACCATAGGAATTGAGGTGCTTTTCAGGGCTTTTTAGGGGGATTTTGAGGGGGCTTTAAAAAATTTTACTGTAAAACTCATGACCTTTCCATGTCACTACTTTACTCAGAAACTTACTTTTGTCTGTCTGATACTTTCATCAGATTAATTTTTTCCCTAGGCACAAAGGATTATGACTTCCTATTAAACTCAATACTGGACCAACTTTATTTTCTATTCTTCTTGTCTTTTGTGTTATGCTGGAGGGCACTTCAGGCAGTCTGAAACTAACAGCATGGCTTTGTGATTGGATCATCTGATGGCACAAAGTACAAACTGTTCTTATATGTCCTTTATTGTTTTCTCACTACAAAATGGAAGATTTTAGATTGAATGTTGCTTTCATATTTGAAACTGTTTATGTGTATTTAAAAGTTTATTGAAAACTTGCTTCAGATATTGAAGATGTTAAGGAATTCACCACAATACAATACACCCCATTTTTATCTAGGAGAATAAATAATGAACAAAAAGAATATCTGATGTTTTTTGAGTATTCCATGTACTCTAGGCTCTAGCTTATGTACAGGGTAACCTTAACCTCCATTTATATTCACGTGAGAGAGGAGAGATCTCCTGAGGCTGAATCAGTGCACACCACAGCTCAGACAAGGATCATGGCAGCCCAGTCCTGTGGGAGGGTGTGGGGGACAGAGTGTAGAGTCCATTGGCACGTTCAGGGTCCTCTCAATATCAAAGGAAATGTATCATAATATGCCTTTACCCTGTACAATATCATAGGAAAGTACAGTGGGCTAGGAAAAAATGAATCTCTAAATTAAATGTCAGCCTGCCTCTTAGGATATCTTGAGATTTGGGAGGACAAAGAAAAAAATTATTCTTCATGAGACTAAGAAGTGAAAAAATCATCATGGGCTTTAACTGCTGAGTTTATTTGAAATGCTTCCTCTCCAAAAAAGAAATGACCAATGAACCCAAACAAAAGAAGACTCAAGATGAAACGAGCAAAACTCAGAAAACGGGAAGAGAAAAAAATGTGAATCCCAAAACCAAAGACAGCAAAATGAATATAGGTTATAAACAGATTGCTAGTTTTATAATTTTCAACAGATTAAGTTCTATTTACAAATTACCATATGTGTTGCAGCTCTGATTAGAAACTCTTAAGACATTGAATTGCTCAATAACCTACACAGAAATTTAGTTTCATTGCATCCAAAAGTAGCAGAATAAAAACAAGGTAAAAGACATTTGTCTACACCAATATATGTGAGACGTGAATGGAACATGTATTTTTCTTACTAATGTATAGACAGATTCAAAGTAAAAGCAGTGGTAATAAAATTTGCTGTACTAAGCTGCTGGTACAAACACTGTCAGAAGATTAATGTCAGTTGACTGAAAACTATCCTTCCATCCAATATGACACAGAAATGAGCACATAATGCATCAAGTCAAAGATATTTCACATTAATTTTGAAGAATTCATTTTCAATGTTAAAACATTGAATGATTAATTAAAATAAACTGGTTGGTTAAAGGTAGATAAAAATGAAAGTGCTTTGTTTGTATGTGGTCGAGATGAACACTACCAATATAATGAATGCTGGCATCAGGTGTGCTAAATATATCTATCAGTCTGGAACAGAATCTTTCCTAGAAGGCTTTTTTAGATACTGTGGCTATTTACTGGAGACCATTTTTTCAGAAGAGATTGTGTTGACCAGAAATTATGGCCTGGACTCTGCTTCCTGTTTCCTACTTTGCAGTTAGAGATTCCCAATATACAATTGCTTACTACCTATCTATATGTTAAATTTTCAAATAAATTTAATATAGAATTGGAACTTTTTATTTAACACAAGAGGCACAGTGTTTGAAAGGAGGTGGGAGGCAATACATTTTATGCTCTCTCTACTCTTGTGCGTAAAAGAAGGAGAGAATTAAAGGATTTGGGAAAAAAAATGTAGAATATAATCTGGGTCTCTATCCACTATAATTAATAGAGAAAATTATGGGAATAGAAATTGCAGTTCCTTCAAGTTATACAAGAATTTAAGTATGCCAAAAAAACCTAAGGAGACAATATTTTTAGTTTACTCTTTCAGATGTTGCAGATGTGCTATTGAAATATTCCTTATGATGCATAAGCTAGAATAGTACCTTTACTTCATAAAGACAATAGAAAAATATCACCCAGGACATGCAGGGGAGAACTGTAAGAGGAAAGATTACAATCAAAATCAATTTCTGCAGTGAGTTCCCTGAACCTAAATTATAAGTGGAAGTGATCTATATAAAGCATGCTACAGATAAATCATCAGTTTCAGCATCATTCCCTGTAATTACATCATTTAATTTATAAGGATAAAAGGAGAAATCATAGGTAAAAATTCCACAGTTAGTCTTTTTTACCACTAAGAACTGTGGAAAAATACAACCATTTACAAAAAACCCCACTAATCATCTTTTAGCCTTAAAGAACTGTTAACCACCAAATACTTCTGATGCAGCTTTTCCCTTTCTTACATTCCCTTTATGTATCATAATATCAGCTACTAAAAGTAATCACATTATCCAGAGCTTCTAGCATATTTTGAAAAGTATCAGATAATTCTTCAGGCAGAAAGATCTGAATTGCAAGTAATGCCCCTAAAGTTCTTCTAAGTTTTCTTCTAAGTTTCTTATGTTAGTACTTGAAGAAATAGAGGTTTTCTGGTTTAAAGAAAGTTGTCCAACTTATTTTGTTAATCTAGTAGGAAGCAGAGAGGAGGAAAGAAAACTTAATTATAGTTGTGTATTATTTTCCTTTCCAGTTCTCAACTTGCTTGTGAAAAATCTGTATTGTTTGGATTATGTGTGCCTGGGGAACTATGATAGCATACAAAAATCCCACTACTTCAACAATATATTCTTAGAGTGAACACAAATAATTTTAAGGAAAAATTTTAATGGGCTTCTTTAATGATAATATCAAGTGATGAAGGATAATTAAAAATTGAAAATGCGGGAAGTAGGTAGATTTGTGCATGAGGGAACTTTTAAGGTACAAGGCTAAAATAGGACATGGATGCTTAAGTGCACAAGGGCAAAGAAATACATAACTGAACCTTAGAAAGTCCGTATCAGATAACATCTTACTCTATTAAATGAAATCCATTTTTTCTGGAGACTGCGCATGTTTTAGATATAACCCTAACATGGATTTTCACTGATGCAACAATTTCAGTTAATTTGTATCAGTTAAAACTATTACACGAGACACGTGGTAGCATATAGAAGACTAAAGGAAACAAGAAAGAAAGATGAAGAAACATTAATGCCTTTCTTTTGATGGAATATTCTTTAGGGCCTGGAAGGTATATTTATAATATTGCCTTCAACTTAGAGCTATAATTTTCAACAGCATTGCCATCACTAACTCCATTCCATATAAAACTAACATTTCTGTTTGTTAGATTAAAATTGAATATTTTAATGTCTTCACAAAAAGTGAGGTAGAACAAGAATGCCTTGAGGATACAAGCTGTGCTTGCTAAACTATTAGCAGCCCCTTCTTCTTGGAATAATTTGGTTTCAGGAATGAAATATATTATTTGTATTTTAATGACACTGAAGTAATTAAATGTCTATTTGCTTATCTTTTATGTTTATTCTTAGATAATAGCTTACAGTAGTTTTCCGTTCACTTTTTTTTTCCTATGTCAACAGTTTTTACCTCAAGGGAAGCAAGTTTAGGAAAGTTTAGAAAAAAGAATATTTTAAAGTTAAATAAATCTCTTACTCACCTGCTATTCTTCTCATACATTTTTCGCTTGCCCACTGCAGATTCTAAAAGTTGGTCCTTCCCAAAAAGAAACATATGAAGAGCTGCAACCATTAACTTTCACAAGATTTGTATACTCAGCTCAGTTTTATCCTCAGACATAAAGATTTTCTCTAATAGGCTTATTAAAAATCAGTGTTAAAAATGAATGCCTAAAAAATGTGCATTTTTAACCACAAGACAAGCTGATTCTTATTGAACACAGGAAAATAATATTTTAAGAATCTGGAATAATACCTAGTGTTCTATGTCTGCTGTTCTTACCTCTATAGAACTGTGTTCCTCAGGTAAAGTTGTGTAATTATTTTTGATCCTACACATAGCTTCCTGCCCAACAATGTTCGCATGATATCATGATGTAAGTTTTCTAGGACAAGAGAAGACACAGGTTTTTTCACGAGTTCTAATTTTAAAAGTTCAAGAGGTTCTAATTCAACTGCAAAAAATATTTCCTATGATGGTAGCTATACACAAACATTCTAATTCAGAGCTACAGAATAGAGTCAAGGTAGCACCACCACATGATGCTTGCTGACCAAAACAGTTACTATTGCCTGGGTGTCTACTGACACCTCATAAAGTAAAAATTCTCTAATTACTAAAACTACTCACTAGCTACAATTCCACATGACTTTCTCCAAGATAATTTTCTCATTAAAAAGCCCCAAACCCACGTTGGATCATGTTTCCAAGCCAGATAAAAATTACAAGAGTGTAATTATTCTCATATAGACTCCTACCATGTAGTTGTCTCAACATCATAAAATAGAAACAATGTTCATAAGCAACAAAATAGATCTAATCAACTCAGTCCAATTTAGCTGTCTAAAGTCAAATGAATCACAACATAAAAGTTCCCATGAATACCTGGTTATACTATAACTATTAAAGTAGTTTAAACAATTAGTTCAAATCCAAATTTTTACACTGATGAGACAGTTGCCAACAAGCAAGATTAGAGGAGCTCTTTGGAGTTATATCAATATTTCAGTAAAGTGTTGAAAGCAACACTAATGTGTCCTTTTGTGATATTGTGAAAAAAAATGGAATGGAAAGATCAAGCAGGACTCTTTATGTTGTTTTTCCAATTAGTAGTTTAATAATGAGTCCTCATTTAGGACACAGAAAAAAAAAATGCAGATTTGCAGGACTGTCATCTCTTAGATAAACATAATCTTCCTAAAGAGTCAGAACTCCTTTTCTGGTGCATAATTTCCTGGGAAAAAGACACTAAGAAGCTCTTCAGACTGCAGTTTGGAGCTGAGAAGCTTAAATGCTACTAAAGTCTTCTAATTGATTTAGCCCCAAGGAAACAGTGCGCTGGTGACAAGGCAAGCAAGGTGCTTTAGTGGGAAAAGCAATACATATTTTCTTGTCAGTCTGTAACGTTGTGGGCAGATGGGAGCTCACTCTGCATCAACTAAAAGCCAGTCAGAAGCCAGAATTTATTAGTTCGTATGAAGTGATAAACTGCTTTCAGCTGTCTCTGAATGTGTAGAGAGACAGCTTTAAATACACTCCTTGTTGTCCCACTGTAACTGTCAAGCAAAACCCATGCTTGCTCACAGTCAAGACTATGCATCTGTGTTCACCCAGAAATAAATCCAATCCATATAGAAAGGGTTTATGGTAAGCTCTTCACTCCTCCATATCTGAGCCGATCAACAGTTACAGAAATTAAGCTTCTGGAACTGGAAAATGTACTTGTGGATATTTGCTTTATGAGAAAAAGGCTGGTACCCTTGACAGAAAATAGAAAGAAAGGAAAAAAAAAAGAAAAAGAAAAAGCAAGGAGGAAAATCATCAAAATCAGCTTTATAAAACAATATTTCTTCATTTTTTTCCTGTGGTTTTAGTAAGTTATCCCTGCATCAGGGGTCTTCTCTCTCTCCATGCAAGCACATCTTGTCTCTGCTGCTGACAGATCTGTTCTAACAAGAGGTTGATCGACAATAGTTAATTCCTAGCATAAAAACTTTCAATAAACATACATTGAAAGCATGCTGCAAGGAGTAAGAACAGATTCTGTTTGTCTGTTTTGTTTTCTACAGGATAGATGTTACTAAGTTACTATTTCAAGGATGTTTCTTTATTCCAGATGCTGGGATACATGCTACTATATTTGCATTAGCAAATGCAAACTGTGTGCTTACTCATTCTTTCTCAGAAATTAGAAACTGCAGCAGAATCATTGACACAAGAAACTAATAATTCAGTACCTGAATTTTTTCTGTAATTGCAATAATAAATGAGGCCAACAGCAGAAAAAGAAGTCACTTAACACCATAATTAAAATGTTCTTATAGACTGGATCCACAATTTGAAGTCATAATTCTCTATAGATGGTCTAAGATGCTATCATAACAAGAAAGAAATAAGAATTAGAACGTGAAGTTGTTGCAGCTCTATTCTAGGAGAAGACCATGGGAGCTTCCATACAACTGTATGAACATTTTACAAATGTTATTGTGGAGTAAAAATAAAAGATGTTTAGGGAAAAAAAAAAGAAACAAAACCAACGGAAGTAGAGTCATAGAATCATGGAATGGTTTGGATTGGAAGGGACTAAATGCTGACAGGCTTCTTGAGGCCACGACCAGGGAAACTTGTTCCACTGCTTGACCAGCCTCTTGAGTGAAGAACATTTTCCTACCATCCAATCTGAACTTCTGACACAGCTTTAAGCCCTCACCTTATCTCCTATCACCAGACACAAAAGAGAAATCATCACCTCTGTCTCCACTTTCTCTCATGAGGTATTTCTAGACAGTTGTGAGTTCACCCCTCAGTCTCCTTTTCTCTCAGGTTAATTAGCCTGGTACCCTCTGCTGTTCCTCATATGTCACGCTCTCCAGTCCCTTCACCAGCTTTATTGGCCTCTTTTGAACACATCCTAATATTTTTTTATCCTTCCCGTCTTGCAGAGCCCAAAACTGCACACAGTGTTTGATGTAAGGCCACACCAATGCTGAGTAAATTCAGCTTTCTTATGTTTGAAATTATTCAGTTTTTCTTAAGAGCTTTGATACTTTTGGTAATTGCTCTCCTCAAAAGTATTTTGGCTTTTAGCTGTAGTTTTTCATATTTAACTTAACTTACTAGTTTGAAATTACCTTTTCTTCTTCTTTAATTTTTCTTTCCCAGTGACACTATTGACTTAAAATAGTGAACATACATGAAAATTTTGTAAACCTACATTTTATTTTCTCCTAAATGGGTTACCCTAGTGTTGATGTGGTCATGACTATTACTGTTTCTGATTTTATTTTAAAATGGTAAAAGCTTTCTAAAATTAGTTATGTCACAGATTAGCAAATTATTTTCAAGTAACTTTCTTAGATAGTGGCATATTTATGTGTGTTTTTCACTGAAAGCAATGAACATAGTATAGCATAACTGTGCCTTTGTAATGTGATTAATTTGGTAGTATCCATCTGTACTAAAGTTATTTTGAACTTAGCATGATTATTTTTTTATTCTTTCTTCTTTTTTTTGGCACCAGAATCTAACAAAAGAATTTATTCAGGATTAATGTAGAAATCTGAAAGATTTTTTTATTCCTTTCAATTTGTTTAACATACCTTGCTTTATATGCTTGTGAGAGATGAGGGAGGAAAAAAAAGAGAAACAATTTTATTTTAAAAGTGCAAGTAACATCAATTTCATCATATGTTTCACAATAGTCATAAATGAAGGATGTCTTACTAAATTAATGAAGTAAATTATCAAAAGGCACGTAATGTATAAAAGAGGTCATATATTAAATAGAGGAAATTAAAAAACAACCAATCAACCAACCAAATCTCAATCAGTAACAGGAACTTGTTTAGTTCTCTAAATCTATTAGTTATATGATCTAAAAGGGGGAAAAGGATAAAGTCATAGCCATTGTGCCTTTTGGTTTCTACATTCTGAATCTTACAGTTTATACCTGCTTTCATCATTTCAAAAACAAATTAAAAGAAAAAAGTAGAAAAATGTTGGAAATCATTCAAGCCAAAGAAACTTAATTAAATTAGGTTTTATTATTAAAGTTTCAGGAGTAAAATATTGTTATTATAAAAATGTGTGAAGAAAGAGACATTATAATTTCTGATTAGTTTTATTTGACCTATATACCCTGCATTTTCATTGTAATTTTGTCATACTTAGCAACAATGAAGTAAGTGAAAGCGATGATTGTTGTAATTGTGTTTCCAACATGTGTTTTATGCAACTGAAATAAAATTTTTAAGATGGAGATTTTTCAGAAATTTACTGTAGCTCAATACATTCTATGTACTTTAGCATGGTGATAGTTATGTATTTATAGAGAAATAATAATCAAAAGAGACATATTGTCTCTTTGTACTTGATTTTCAATATGACATTTGCTGGGTTTCAAATTGCTAAATACTCTCTCGGAGTTCCTGTGTTCCAAGTGGCTTGCAGAGATTTCTCTTGTAGTTGAAAATTATCAAATCTATCATGAAACAGAAGCTAAGTTCTCCTTTGAGTTAACCATGTGGAAAAACTGAAAGCCTACAGTTAGAGACCATATATGAAAATTATTTTTTTTAAAATTAAGTCAGAGAAAAAAGTCTTGTGCACCCAAATTACCTTCCCCATTGCATTTGTCTTGAACAGATGCCAGATCTGTTGCCTTCATGGTTCTTTAAGATGCTTTAATTCCACGTTTTATTGGCCTATCTTCATCCAAATTCTGACACATCTCATTGGATTCAATGGACAGCCCCAATATAAACTTTGAAGAATTGTCCAAGTTGAAATCTTTTAAGACAATTTTTTGTTAGGAACATGTAAATATCAACTATTTTCTCGAGTTCTCAATTGCCCTTAAATGCAATCAGAAAGCAGTCTCCCTGCTACTGTCACCGTTGTACATGATCAGTAGTCCAGAGGTAATACAGAATCTCCTTTGCCCCTCTTATCCTCTGTCTGAAACGATTTAAGAATCTGAATTTACAGATGTTACAGATATTACAGAATGAGTGTCTTGTTAGTAACTCTTGTAGAAAATGTTTCAGTGTGTCTGGTCCTATTCATGCATCTCTTCTAATTAAGTGGAGACCTCTCTTGAGACTAAGAGACTTGAGAACACTGCACAAGGAAATTTGAAGCTGCTCCAGGTAGACGTGCCTGTGTCTGCTATGAGTGATACAGAGCATGAGCCAGTAAGCTGGGTTTGGTTTGAACTGCTTCTGTGACTGAAATAACCTGTTTTGCATGATTGTGACTGAGGTCATAATCACACCTAGACTGGCAGATATCTGCGCAGAAATTGTTTATGCACATTTCAAGTCCTCAGTTCTCTACCAGCAAGCTGGGTAAATTTCAATAATGGCTTAGATAAACATTAGGCCAGCTAAGTTCTTGCTATGTAAATTGCAAATGGTACTTCATACCTTAAAATAGCCTTTATCATACCCGCAGGGATTCATTGTTATTCAGATAGTGTGGATGAATCCTAGGAAAAAAGTCTGCTCAGATAAGATTGCAAAGGAAGAATTGATGAAGAAATGATTCTTTTATAAGTGTATTGCTCATCTTGAATTTAATTTATTGATAATCTGAGCTACAAGGTAAAGTTACACTTCAAATGTTGTAGCACGTCACTATATCATGGAATCACAAAGTAGTTGAGGTTGGAAAAGTTCTCTGGAAGTCACCCAGTCCAACTCTCCTGATCAAGCAAGCCCACCTAGAGCTGGTTGCCTGGGATAATGTCTAGATAGATTTTGAATATCTCCAAATGTGAGAGACTGCACATCATCTCTGGACAACTTGTGGCCAGAGATCAACCACCCTCTCAGTGAATGGAGTGCTTCCTGATGTTCAGAGGGACCCTACTGTTCTTCAGTTTGTTCTCACTGTCTTGTTCTCTCACTGTGCACCACTGAAAAGAGCCTGGCTCTGATCTGATAAGATCCCCCCTGAGCCTTCTCCTCTCCTGGCTAAATGATCCTGGATCTCTCAACCTTCCTCTGCCTGAGAGTTATTACAATCTTAGTGGCCCTTCACTGGATTCTCTCCATTATGTCCACATATCTCCTGTTCTGGGGGGATCAGAACTGAGCATGGTGCTCCTGGTGTGGCCTCAGCAGTACTGAGCAGAAGGTTAGGATCATCTCCCTTGACATATTGACAATCAGTTATCTAAGGCATTCCTTAGGGATCCATACAGGGTCCAGTCCTACCCAGCTTGTTTATCAACAACTTGGACAAAGGGATAGAATGCACCCTCAGCAAGTTTGCTGATGATACAGAACTGGGGGGAGTGACAGATACACCTGAAGGCTGTGCTGCCATCCTGTGGGACCTTAGGCAGGAGAGTTGGGCAGAGAAAAACTAATGAGGTTCAACAAGGACAAGTGCAGGATACTGGACTTGGGAAGGAATAAGCCCAAATACCAGTACAGGCTGCGGGCTGACCCGCTAGAGAACAGCTCTGCACAGAAGGACCTGACCTTCTTTGCCACCTCTTTTTAAATCCCTCTAACCATTTTTAATGTAAAAAAAAAATTAGTGTGAACCTCATAAATCAATTTCATTTCCGTTGGCTCAATATATTTTTTCAGGCCATACAGCCCAATTTTACCAAAATCTGCACTTTTAGGATTACTGAACTGTGCTGATATATATTAAACATTTAAACTGGATCTGACTAAAAAATATTATCAGCTGTCAGATTTCAAGATCAGTTTCTTATCCAGTCAAGAAATTGACACAGAAAACAAGAAAACACTAATACTTTCTGTGTCAAATATAAAATTATTTATATTCCATTCTTTTCTATATCCAAGAGTGAAGCCTATAACTTCCTAGGACTTTACAAATATTTTCTCAAATAATTTGAATAAATCTGTGCAATCTGTATAAAGAAGCTATGTCATTTGTAAATAAAAAAAATTTGTCTTTAAAAGTCTCTGTAGTCATGTTTGTGAAAACAGACAATTTTTTTGATTTTACATTGCATTCTATTTGTACCTGTGTGGTGACGTACAGCAAAGAAAGGTTGTTTAGAACCATGATACAACACCACAATATTAGAAAATGGGGATAAACTAAGCAGAGAGACAGAGGTATACTAGTGTGTTCAGCAAGAAATAGTTGCTGAAAGAATAACATTTGTTAAATTATTTGCATTGTAAAGCCTGTATTATATCTGTGTCTCTGTGAAACAAATTGCTTCAGCCAGATCAATTTTCCTGTATATTCAGACCTATCATGTTTGACTCCTTCCTTTAAAGGTTGTTTAGCCAAGATCCTCCTTGATTTCTACCTCATTTTCTAATATTGGATCTCACACTTACATAGACTAGTTTTATTTTTCCATCTCAGACCCTTTTCTTTCTAGTGAATTCTTGTTATTTTTATACCTTTTGACAATATTCATATCCAGCTCTGACTTTGACCCTCTTCACTTACTACATTCCTCCTGCTGGTTTGATTTCTCTCCTTTTCCTCCCCTGCTGGGTCATTGCTCATTATCCAATCTTAATGCACACTTTCAAACCTCTCTAGCTCACAATCTGAATTTTTCCTCTTTTCCCTGTTCCAGATCCTGGATATTTATCATTTCACTTTTGACATATAATCTCTTCATGAACTTTGTTTTATTCTATTATAGAGTCATAGTTTCCTGCCTTTGGCAGCTTCAGTCTTCCTACAGGTACTGACATTCTACATACATAAAGTTATGCACATTCTGAAATCTTCCCTGAAATGTTACCCTTTCCTTCTCTCATTACTATCTTACTTCCTCTTTCTCCAAATTCAGATGGTCTAAATTCATTCCAGAGTGATTCTGTTCTACTAAAATATTTTTCTTACAAAATGAGAAAATGAACTATTATTCAGTGTAATCATTCTTTAGTTTTGCATAAATTGAAAAAAACCCAAAACTATATAGAAATCTGTGCTAATGATTTATTATTAATGGCATCCCTTTACTACCAACAAGAATAGATCCATAGAAAGCAGATTAATAACTTATTCTTCAAGACACTGTATCTGTTTTTTTTTTCCATTTATTTAAAATGTTCAATAAAATACAGCATGAAAGCAATTTCATATCAGCTGAAGATGCTTCTAAGTGTCTATGTATTTTAAACAGCAGAATACATATTTATATACTTCATCTTCAATGTGAAGAAAAGATAGAGTGTCTTTAGAAAAATATAGAGTTATGAAATGGCTGGGCAGCATACCATGTAGACTTAAATTGAATGGTTATAGTTTCATATATTTTCAATAATATTTTTGTATGGATGAGTGGTTTCTGCATCCTTTTTCTATGCAAATTACTCATTTATTTCCAATCACTGGGCCAGCAAAAAAGTGTGCAGAAAACAGAATTATTTTTTTCCCTATTTGGTGCTAATATCTATTTTGAGCATCCAATGAAAACTTTCACACTGCTAGAAATTCAACCAAAAGATCATTTTAAAAAGTAAATCTTGAGTCACAGGAGACCATTTGACACATTCTGTTTGCATTATTTTGTGAGAAAAAAACCATGAATACACCCTTTTTTGCTAGTTTGTAGCATCAAAGGCAATGAGAAATAATGAAGTTTCTAAGAATTAAAAAAAAAGAAAGAAAAAAAAAGGAAAATCAAAAAGAGAACATCATAAAAATATTTGCTGCTTTATGTAAAGGGTTATTTTTTCTAGATTCTAGGCTTCTCAGATAAGATAATTTTTTTAATTGCTTTTTAGATGCTGCATACACACATTAATGACCAGTTGAATACAGATGATACCCATTGCACTTACTCATTCCTCTTTTATGTTCCTTATTCTAGCAACAACTCCGGGTAAGCATCCATTAAGAACCAATCTTTCTGTATTTCTTATTCATTGTTCAGAAGTAAACTCCTCTCTTCTTTCTTCCTTGCTAGATTGCACATTTTCAGAGTTTACAGCATTTAGGTACCCACTGAGCTCTGGGAAACTGGTGTTAACAAATACATTGATTTCCTGCTACACTGGAGGAGACACGTTGTTAGGTTTCTCTCTGTAACTCCAACGTAAAGTAGCATTACACAGCACGTACTTCATTCATGGATTGGGTTCTTAAAAATGCAAGTGCTCGTGTTTTAAGTGATCTTGATGCAGCTTCTGGGTTTAGCACTACATCAGCTCAGCTGCCAAGAAGGTAACAAAAGGCCTTTTGGCACACATACAAATCCCGCTTTGGATTGAATTTAACCGCCTAATGTTGCCTGAGAGAATTTCTTCTGGCCTGATGACTTTTCTGTCACAGAAGAGCTAAAAATAGGAAAATGTCATAAAGGCAGTGCACACAGCTCAGAAACTGTGTATTCTGGCAGTTCCTGAACAAAATGAGGTATTTTAGCCCACAAGTCACTGCAACAATTTATGCACAAATGTGCATCTCAAAGTTCGCATCTGGTACTTTTCATGGAAAATTAGTCTATGATACTCTTATACTACTTCCTAGAAAACAAAAGTCTGTACAATTAAGGCAGCTTGAAAGAAATAGATCATGACAGACTTTTAATAATGATGTACAAAAAATTCAGGCACTAGGAATTAAAGGTTTTATGGTAAAGTATATCTAATCCACTGACAGCATCATGCCTTTTGTGGGAACCAAGGTTTAACTGCCACTATTAAGGTTGTCTATTAGAAAAGGCAAAGCTAGTGATGTTGACAAAGGCAGTCAGGAACTCATAAGAAACAATCCTAGCATATATTAAATACTGTTACTTATATGTCTTTTTTTTTTTTTTTTCCTTTTTAATCATGGCGACCTTCATAAAGTTTAACAAAAATTTAAGATTAGTTTAGTGTAGTCCAAGTTTAAGACTATTCATCTGAACAATGATAACTTTGGCCCATTGTTACCATCACACATTTTCCATGACCAGTATGAAAGATTACTTTTTAATCCAAAGGAAGATGACATTTAGAGAGTTTTTGGTATTGACTGAGCATCCTTTTTCCATTCCAAGATGAGATTATGATTTTAAGACTATAGTACTTATATATTTTCATGTTTCCTGAACCCAAAATAGGCTATGTTGTTTGAATTTTAACACTTGAGAGTTTTATGTTGTCAGAATTTACCTGTAGCACTTTTTCTACTAGCAATGACAAACTTCTGTTAATAGTAGGTTCCACTGTCAGTAAAAACTTGAAGATTGCCAGCACCAAAATTTTCAGACTTTCTCCACCTTGCTTTCTTTAAATGATTGTGATAGACTGTGCAAGTGTAAAAACCTATGTTTCACTGAATTTTATTACTGTCAGCTCAGAATTTTGCTCAGTCTTCAAAATTCAACACTTTATTCAATAGATGAATGAATACAAATCAGCAAAAAATCTATTCATCAGAAAATGGATAATCTTTGAAAAGCTATGTATCATTGTTAAAAAAATAACTTACAGCTACTTCTATGTCTTAAACAGAGACTCTTATTATAAGGCAGTTTTTGTGATATGAATTAGGCATTTTAAAACCAGGCCACAGTAAACAAATCTACCACAAAGAAGAGATTTGTTTCCTGTTCCCCACCTTTATGATTAATTACAGTACACCTAGTACCTCTACTAAGTATTACTTAAAAAAACAGCTGGTATGGAAAAGAATTTAGTCTGCCCATTTCTTGCGAACAGAGTATTTGATGAAATTTGGAAAGTACTTTCTATAGGAATA
Organism: Rhipidura dahli; assembly: GCA_013399225.1. Taxonomy (NCBI): domain Eukaryota; kingdom Metazoa; phylum Chordata; class Aves; order Passeriformes; family Rhipiduridae; genus Rhipidura; species Rhipidura dahli. Next base: position 32,594 of record VXAC01006729.1, read on the forward strand.
TTGTTCTATAGTTGTTTAGCACTCTAACAGCCAATCAAAAACTTAGCTTAGTCATTTGAAAAACAGTATATGAAAATCTCACTGGAAGTGCTAACACAAATTCCTTTCAAGATACACATAGCTGAGAACAAATTAGGTGTGTTCTTGAATAAAAGCAAACTGAAACATCCAATACTAAAATCCGCTTAATTTATGTTGTTATTTATAGCTATTGCTTAAATATCTCCTCCATAAGTTTTTTCAGTCACTCCCTCTTTCTGTGTTAGTCTGCCATATTCTCTGCTGTAGTAGAGAGAGCAGAAATTTCCATCTTTTTGTCCACATCTGCTAGTTTCTAATTCAGTATTCTCAGAACTCAGATGTTCTCATTATACTGACAATATGATATTTTGTCTTTCTGATTTAACCCTCAGCTAGGAAAACCCTTTAGCATCTGTTCCGGGGATCCTTCTCCTCCCATTCAATTTTTTATCACAAAAATTCCCTTACAGACATTGTACTCTCCTGTTTTCTTTCCTTAAGTAGTATTGCTCTTTTTTACACTGTAATTTGCATAGTCCTTGGTAATCTCTTCTCCTTCCCTTTTCTTCGAACATCTTTGTTGACACCTTAACATCTGCTTAAGTTTTGATAACCGGAGATAATGCTTTTTTTTTTCCCCTGTTGTTCTCACTGTTTTTAATCAGAAACATGAACAGCAAGCATCTGCTGTTTTAGGAAGCATTGGTCAAATACTGCTCCTGAATGGAATCATGTAGCTGTCTTGCAAGCCTCACCAGTCTGGTGTCACATCAAGCTCTTCAAATTGAAAATTGATCTTCTCGATCCGGACACATTTATCATGTCATTAATGAAGTTTTGAATGTTATTCTTCTCAATCCCTTAGTCCATACATCCAAGTTTTGATGGTGCTCATTCACAGTAATTGATATCTACATAATTAAAATTTATGTTCCTTATCAAATGTGCAAAGTGCTGGCATTTTTTGACTCATCAATCACTATTCCATCCACACTATGTAACCATGCACCAAAAATACAAACACTAATGGTGACAATATTCCCATTCCTTTTCTGCAGTATTTTCCCAATTGTTTTTCCCAGGAAAAAAATTCCCAATCTCTGAAAAATAATTGTGGCTCCTTATTCTTAATTTAAACCTCTTCAGAAATCTTTCATTTTTGTTCATTTACTGATAGATCTTACTAGTTTATCTGCAGTTGTCATTCTCTTCCTATGACATGGCAAGACCCATTTCCATAAGAGTTCACTTCTCTGCTTCATCCTCTAAAGCACTTATTTAGTATCCCTCAGTTGCACAATACTGTCTTATAGCAATTTTAGGAAAAGTCCATCTCTACAAGTAGGCTTGTAGAGTAGGCTCCTCAATATGGTGTCTTTAGAAAACCAACATGCCATTCTGAATAAATAAGTACTCAACAGAGAGAATTATTTATTATGAATAATCTCTGTTTGTGTGTAAATGTCAAGTTTCAGATAGACAATCAAGTAATAACATATTTACAAATATTCCACACTTGACATCCTTTTATTATTCATTATAGGTATTGACTTAAGACTTGGAACTAGATAACCTCTTAAGTGTTTGGATACTATTGATTTCATCTGCAATTTCAAGGCACTACCATAGCACTGAGATTGTTTTCACCCTAATTTTATAATCCCTTTCTGATTGTTCATTGGAGTAGGGAAAATGTGATTCATTAAAAGACATTTAAAAAAAATCACCAATTCAAATCAAAGAAAAAAAAAAGTGAACCTAGCTATAATAGACTTCCTTCCTATACTTCCATGAAATTTAAACTTTGAATACTGTGAAGTGCACAGAACTACTTATTTATCACTGGGCAATTCAGATCAGAGAATTCAACCAGCTCTAGTACAGTTATTAATTTCTTCAAATACCTCAAAAATCTAAATTTTATACTCTGAAACTAAAAGTTAAAAACTGATACTGTTTAGTTTTAAATTTTCCAGAAATATGCTAGAAATATGCAAGAACTATAAAAAAATTGTAACTAATTATGTTCTTTATAATTTTATGGTATTATTTTACCTTTTAAATGAGATCCTATAAAATTATTTTGAAATTAATTACATTATTTAAATGTTAGCTCTCATTAGAAGTACAATGCTAATCAAACCTGGGATTTGATAAACTGTAAAATTATTAACAAATGAAAATAATCTTTTACAGTCTGATAAGAAAGTGATCTCATTTTCATAAAGCTAAGTCACACTAATTTACTATCATCTCAGAGTGTAGCTCCATATCTGATCTTTCGTAATAAAACTAAGTGCTATTCTTTCTATGGGTTTGCATGAACTACAGCTATCTGTAGGAACAAGGTCATATAAAATACAAGTTCTAGCATGTATAGCCATTATTGATGTTGGAATCTATACTACCAGAAGACAAGTACTGTTTTGTTCACAGTGGATTAACAAGTTTTCTTGTGTGCACTGATGATGGAAAATAACCAATATCAGTATCTGGGATAGGGCTGGGAGTTGCAGTGGGAAGAACAAATGACCAGTGAAAAGGAGCAAGAGTTAAAGCTCTTGCTGGTAATTTAAAAGTTCAGGTAGAAACACATGTGTCCCTCCAAAGAAGGGAATGGCTTTACATATATTGGTACTAGCCAAGCATTGCTTTCTCAAAAACAAATTATTATTATTATTGAATTACGGTAGCCTTCCCCATTAAAAGGGGATAAAATATTTGTGCATATTGAAAGATAAATTTGAGTGAAGACATTGAGTTCACATGATAACAAAATCTGACGGGTGAAAAAATGTGAACTTTTTTGAAATTTTTCTATTGTATAGAAAGAGGAAAGTCAGCCTATAGCAAAGAACAGAAAAGGAAACATACATTCACATTATATGAAATTACCATGATCCAAGGAATATTGTGCAAAATTATTTAAACACTAGTCAGTGAAGTCCTACAACTACCATTGACTGGTTTTGTGAACTCAAATATGGCAGGTACATCAGGATTTTGGGTGATTTGAAGAGAAATTCCATGTTTACACTTCAACAAGGAGGAAAAAAGAAGCAGAAGTAGGAATACACTTGGAACAGGTTTTAGACATCCATACATTTAATACCCTTCAATGGAAGAAATGAAGAGCTGAAATTGGGGAAATGACTGAAAATTAGAATGAAATCCAACAGCAACATGTAAAAAAATCTATAGTTTAAATGGAGAATTAATGGAAGGTGTCACTGCTCATGACAGGGGGATTGGAACTCAATGATCTTTAAGGTCCCTTTCAACCTAAACCAGTCTATGGTTCTGTAATAATCTGCAAACATGTGGCATATGTGGTAGTAACCGAGCAGGCAGAAGATAAGCAGGAAAAGTATCTAGGGGAAGAATCCTCAAAATACTTTCCTAAATTTACCTCTGTTCAGTACCAGTAAGGCTGCATCTGAAAGTCTTTTAGACTCTGAGCTTCACAAAAGTTGTGAAAAGTGTGAAGAGTGTTCAGAAAAAAAAAAAAAATCCAAACCCCGAAATAAAGCATGAGAATGAACAGCAGCATAAAAGTATTGATGCCTTAAGGTGGCCACCTAAAAACAGAGACTAGACAAGAATAAGAGAATAAAAGGAGGTATTTATTTGAAGGGCCTTCAAAGGTACACTCTGGGCAGTCAAAATTCTGCACCCCAGATGGACCCTGGGTCACGGGTTCTACACACTTTTCTAAATTTGGTCCATTTGCATATCGGGGTTAATTCTCCAATTATAGTCTCAGTTAATAATGTAATTACCCCAAGTTTCCCTCCCTCTAGGAGTTTACACATTTTGGGGCCCGGTGTCCTTGAAGAGCAAACCTAGAGAGGCTTGTTATGTCTCACCAGCATGAGAACAGTAGATAACAGGCCACACAAAACTTCAGAGTTACCCACTAAGCAGTACAGGATTTGAAAAACATAAAAGTTAAAACCTAAGGCATCAGTATGACCTATCAAAACCAAATAAGGAAATAGGCATTGCTTTTCTAAAAATAAAGAAGACTTCAAACTGTACATTTCAGAAAAAGAATTAGATTTGTTCTGTCTCCTAGGACTAAAAAAACCCCAAGTAATTGAAAAAGTTAGCAGGTTTCATCAACAGAAGATCCGTTCCTGTAGAAGCAGCTTGATATGTAGGTTAGGAAGGAAAGCAGAAATTCTGCCTGTTCTCAGAAAGAGTTGTAAGGCAAGTGCAGTGATCCTGACTCGAAAATGATTGCACCTCAGAGAGCTGTTGCTCTTCATGTCACTTGAATGTAGGATGCCCAGAGTGGGCATCTGTGCTGTCCAGAGTGGCCTTGAGGCTGTGCTGTGCTGTGCTGCACAGCTCCTCTGGCTGCAGGACAAGCTCAGTGACCTCACTGTGGCAGAGGAGCCTGCAAGGAATCTTCCACTTGGTACCAGTGATTATGCCATCTGCATGGCCTTGCCTTGAACTAAAAGTGCAGCAGTAAATTCTTGTGCAAATGTTGTAGCTCTTTGACTGTAGGAATGCTGGATGCAGCTGTTTCCTTGTAAGAAAATCCTATAGCAGCTCAAGGGACTGAAGCTGGAGACTGAATTCTATGGACAGGGTCTACACAGCATGCTGCCTGTTGATAAGAGGCTCACTCAATGCTAAGTCTCCCAGTGTTCCCAAATCCAAAAGGACATAAGATAATCTGTAGCATTTTCTCCTTATGGTGAATAAATAAATAATAAATAACAGTTTAAAGGCATGTTATAGAGTGTCTTTCTTGCTGGCCTCAGAAGGGGCCGACACCTTCTGGTGTAAAACAAGTAAACAACAAACAAAACAGTAACAAAAAAAAAATCAAAAGACAACTTGCCAGATCCCATAGTGGATTAAACAGATGTGGCTTTTTTGCAGGTTTTGTTTGTCTGTTTGTTTGTTTTCTGGGATTTTTTTTGTTATGATTCTTTTCTCACCTGTGTCTTTTCTAACACTCTTGTCGGCCCTAATTGATGAAAATAAAAATGTGTATTTGCCATCATCATAATTTGATTTAGGCTAATGATATTTTCAAAATGAATGTGTTTCACGCTCAAGATTATAGTAAATTAATGAAGTGGAGAACTAGTATCCTTTTAAAAGTTCTTCAGGTCTCCAATGCATTCACTAGAACATCTAACAAACATCATCCCACAGACAGTACTGCATGCACAGGTTTGATAACCAGTAAAATCAGTTGGCAGGGGAGGAAGAAATGCCAACCAGTGAATAGAATTTCCCAGGGCAATCTTTGGTTGAATGCAAGGTATCAAGGAGCTCACCAGAACTGGACACACAGCTGGAATGTTTGTCACACCCTCCTCTGTGGATATTCATACTCACAAACTTGACAAACAGTAGTCTGAAAGAGGGGACTACATAGTATCTGGTTGAGAGAGATGGATTAAAAACTTACTAAAGCTCATTTCCAGCCTCAGGATTAATTGATACCCACAGGTATCTTATTTAAATCATAAATAGGGAAAAAAGACACTTTTTTTTTTTTTAATGTTTCTCTACAGTTACTCTGTAGGTATTTTAATTGTGTTGCCTATGACTGAATTGTCAAAAATCCATTCTTTAACTCTAGATTTTCTCTGTTGCAAGAAGTTCAGAGCGACAGCTGAAAAACAAGCTGTGCCATCATTCTGACAACATCTATTCTGATAATCCTGGGCAACCTTAGGAGTAATTAGTAATCCAAAATAACTTTATGAAGAGCAGCAGGCTGTTTCTCTACCAAACTACATAAGCAACATGATCTTATAGTTCTCACAACAGGGTCAGTGAAGAAAATGTATCACCTAATGACTAACACTGACAAAAAATACCAGAAAAATAGGGGATGAAACACCTGGGAAGTTCTTCCTGTGGTGTGGTTTTTTTAATCATGTATTATAAATATTAGTTACAAAGTATATCTACATGCTCAGGACAAAGAGTTTTATTTTTAACCACTCTATATATAAAGCTGCAAAGCTTAAAAAAAAAAGAAAAGAAAAAAGACAATCTCAAAAACACACAAATGTCCTATCATTAGTGCGTATGGAAAATCTGTTTTTATTTTCTTTCCTGTATTTGTTTTATATGAGGAATTATTCTCATTTCTCCTTTGCAAAACATTCTTTCCCCTCCCATGGGAAATCTAATGGAATCTAGTTAAGAACTTATTTTCCCTTTGGATATTCACAATTTGTTTTTAATGCAGCAGGAGGAGAATGGAATATTTTCCTGTTGTTATACATCAACAAGAATTTGCTTCCTTACAAATGCTGACATTGTTATCCTTTTGCCTTTAAAGTGGCTGCTTTTTGGAAAACACCTACACTCTGCAAGCATCCCATATGTGCTATGCCCAAATATACAAAGCTTTTGAGTGAAAAAATGCCCTTCCCTTTGTCTCTGCTGAACCTTGTGTTTCTGCAGATCTTACTGATAGTGTGCCACATGGAGTTGTCTCTCAGTTCCTTAGTTTACCATGCCTTAAAATTATAACTTATATTTATATATGAAATTGTGGAAACCTGACTGTGAAAGCACTTTAAATAATTTCTATTGTGTTTATACTAATTTCTGCTAAAGCTTCCAGTATGATGGATTTTTCAGATTTTTTATCTCCAGTATCATTTCAGTATTTGTGAAGGTGTTTGTCTGATGACTTGACTGTATACTGAAATATTAGCCTTGATCTGTAGCTTCTCTTTTATGTCTTGTATATTTAATTTTATTTCCTTTGATCCCTCTTTCTTCATCTTTTCTGATATTTTCTTTGTTCTTTTGCTCCCCCCAAGCCTGTATTTCACTCTTCTAGGACTCAATCACCTCCATTTTCATTTAATCCCTGACTTTGCCACTACCTGTATCTTTGTTGTCATAGTTCTGATGTCTCTCTATCAGTTATCTTTTCATCTGGCTATCTGTTTTTGTTTAGATTTTAGTCTTTTAAATTCTCTGCACTGCTTGAGTCTCTTTTAATCTTCTCTTAGTAATGCTTCTTGTTATAGCTCTTGATCTTTCAGGAAGGAGTGACAAAACTGACAGGGACCATTGCTTATTAAATCTAAATTTAAAACACCAATAAGTAGTCACTCATTGCTGCTGAGATATATAAAGTGTGTGACCAGAATTCAAGATGCACAGCACAGCAAAGCCTTATTTCTGCACCTGATGCATTCAGAGGTTGCAATGAAAGCTTGTGGTTACTCAGAATCAGGGGTAAAATTTTTGACTATGTATGACCTCACTCCTGCTTACCAATTAATCCAAGAGTTTTTATGCATGTTTGAGTTATTCATACATTTCTGATGGAGGATTCAATCTGAGTACAGGCACACTACCCTGGAAGATTTTGTACATCATTAATACCTATTGCCCCATGGAAAAGACAGGCTTCAAACTGAGCTATGGCTTTGCTAAATCACTTCATAAATGCTCTCTTCTCTAAGTGGATAAATCAAAAATAAATGCAAATGTCATACCTGAAGAAATGACAAAGAAATTAAACATGTATTAGAAGTGATATTTCACATTTTGATGTAGATGCAAGGACAAAAACTAGGTAGAAACATGAAAAAAATTTTTAGGATCTCTGAAATCCTACTTAAACATCCTCATTCCTTCTGTTTATGTACCAAGAATAAATTTTTCCCTGATATAGGGATATAAAAAAAAGTTTTACATCAGAAATCTTGTCTGCTAATGTTTTCCCTACATTTTTACATGTGTATAAAACAAATGTATGTTTCCATGATCTAATTAGGACTAAAATAACATTCATGCACATAAAAATATTGAGACATATATACACTTTTTTTTGTTTAAGTTGAAGTTCCTCTTTAAATTTTACTTTTAAATTCTGAAAGGATAAGACAGACAACTTATTCAGCAGATTGATTAAGGTCAAGTTACTTTTGGCAATATATGAATAGTTTCTCATCCTTTTATCAGACAACATTCACACCTATGCAAGTGATTTCTGAAATTAAAATCATGAATGTATTTTTTAGGTTTGCATGTACACAGAACGAATGCGCAAGTACTTGAAATTACAGATGGATGAAAAAAGGATGTGGTTTCACCTTCCATTTTCCTGGAAACAGATTTTTTTTTTTTTTTAATTGCTTTTAAAGTTTATTAGATATTGTAGAAAGATGGCTGGGGGTAAAATCAGAGGAAACTGGGAAGCTATATTCTCATCCTAACAGAAGTTAGAATGGCACAGAAATTACAGGGTGAAACAGAGCTGCTGCTCCCTGGATGGAGCACAGTTGGCTTGCTCAAAACCTCTTCCACGATGAGTCCCCCCACACACACAATCTGCAGCCGTGAGCGCCTGCTAAGATGAAATGGATGGAGTAGAGTGCAGATATCATGGCCAGGCTCTGCTGAAATCCTTGCAGGGAGGGGAACTTGGTGGGACTTTGCAGCTGAGAAACTGCACAGCACCTGTCAGCCGGGTGAGGTGGGAGAAGATGTCCTGCTGCTGAGCCAAGCACTTTGGTGAAGTCGCTCTCCTTGGATGAACTTGGATCACTACAGCCTAACTGGAACATTAGCACACACCTGTTGGGTAAGAACCACACTGTATTCACAATGAAGACTTTTCCTGTGGATTAGATCTTGTCTGTGTCTTGCTTTGAAGATGTTTTTGCAGTCAGATACTGTCACTGGCAATCCTTGAACCTTAACCTGTCACAATTTTATATTTATGAAGAGTGCTATTCCAGAGACTGCTAGTAAGAGTTCTTCACAGGTGCTGGAAGGCACCCGCAGTGGACAACTTACTCAGATAAAGTGGAAGGACCACTGAGGGGTCTCCTTTATGCTGTTGGTGTATTTCCCTGAATAAGTCAGCCAAACCACCCCGCAGTACAGCAGGATAGTTCAGTGAAGGGTTCCCATAAAAGGAGCTCACAGACTGGTCAAGAACACTGACAGACAAATCCAATAGTAAGGTCCAAGGAAATCTCCCCTTTCCATGTGACAGATGTCTTTGTGAGGAAATTTCTGACAGTACAATTTTTGCTAACAAAATTTTGTTACTGATATTTGGTGTCCTGTCTGCTCTTTACTATTCATATTCTTCAGAAAATAAAATTTGTAATATACTTTTGGATTATATCATATTTTCAAACGTCTCAGACATAAACTCATCCCAAGGAAAATAATGTGCCAGACTTCAGTCTTTTCTAAAGGGCCAAGTTCATCAACAGAAATCTCTGAAGTCGGAAAATGCTGTAATGTTGAATAAAAAATACCCCTGCTTTTCACTACAGTTGTTAGCAACATCAATCCCTTATCAAAAGTCATCATGGACTACCATGCACAGGCCATTCTATCACTTCAGGATTCCATCTGTGGTGATCAAGAGAAAAAAAATAAATCTTATAAATCAAACATGCTTTCACTCTTGCTCCCTATTTATTAATATCTGAGTAGTTCAAGAACTTCTTAAAACTTTTTCCAGCATTTTGTTCCATGTAGCTCTTCCTTATTTGGAACAGACAGATTTCTTTTTTCATAATTCTGTATGATACACTCTTGCCAAGAACTTAATATAAATTCTGATTAAATCCAGCTATTCACAGTTATCAATGATCAGCTTTGGTTCCTGGGGTACTTCTCCTCTTGTCCTCAGCCTTTCTTCACAGGGATCCTTAGCCAATCCAGTCTGTTTAATTGCTGTTTCTCTGCACACCTAAGGATAGCACTGCAGGAAAACAGTGGGTGGACAGCTCAGTACTGACTCATAGTCTTGGTGAAGGTGATGGCATGACGGATTAAAGCATTTCTGTGTATGGCACACTGACAGGCAGAAAGAAAGAGTTGAGTGCAAGAAAAATCCCCATCTACTTCATTGTATTCTGAAATCTGTCTTGTATGAAGCGTGGGTAGGTGTATGATCTCAGCTACCCACTTTTTCTAGCTTTTATAAAGTTTGTGGAAATCAAACTTGCTCTGAATATATAACTTCTAATTCATAATCAAGTGCAGTTTTGAGACAACATTAAACATTTAGGTCAAAACTCTAATTGCTTTTCTCATATAAATAAATAATCTAGTGGGATATGACTTGTCATTGAAGTAATGATATATTCTCCTCACCTAAATATTTCAAGATGTGGTTTACACATAATCAAATAACAAGATGTGGGTTTTAAACTTAAACATAGTCTTGCATCTCTCTCTACTTTTACTTGTGTAAGAACTCTGTCATTTGCAGCTACAATGGCATAGTTGTTCTGCCAGCAACTGCATTAAAAAAGTCTTCATACGCACTTTACAGGGTTATTTAAAACTAAATGAAATTGATACATCAAAACCAAATTTAAATACCAGTTCTATAAAACCAGCTAATGTCAAAGGAAGAAAAAACTTATGTGATGAGGGTATCTGAAACAAAAAGAACATTCACGGGCATCTGATTTTCTATAATTAATTTGTCCTAATGAAGCCACAAATTTTGTCCATGCTAAACCATAGTTATATTAAGGCTGAAAATCTTATATCACTTTAAGTATGCAGGGAGGCATCAGGCTGTGACTTACTGTTACTTAGGAAGCAAGGTAATGCATAAGTGTGAATTTAGGTTACATAGTTCAAAAAGAGTGTCGAAAAATTTCAGATTTCAAATACATAATACTACAAAAGTATATTTCCTAGGCAATTTCTTAGCCAAAAACTAAGTTTTTCATGCAGTAGGTGTTCTTATAATATAATGTGCTGCAAACTAAAGCCCTATTCACAACACATCTTCTTTGCAGACAAATTAATTATTATCTGTTTTATCATCGGGATAATTATGATGAATGCACAGATGATGTTCCTCCTTCCACCCATTCCTGCAAAACAGTAATTAGTGTAGTTGAGAATTCAATCTAATTTTAAAAAGAATATAAAACAAGTGTAATATACTTAACAGTAGGGATATCTTACAAATAAAGATAATAAATCTTGGTGACTTAATGAAATTCAGAATTAAAAACCCTTAAAATATAAAACACATGGGAAAGAGAAGCTAATACTCTCATTAGTGACAGCTGGAAAGGAGCAATTTATTTTTTGATGGAGTTTCCTTGAGGGGATTCTTACATGAAGAAAGCATGTTAAATTGAAACTGCCAAAATCAATACAGGAAAAAGAAAGTATTGTGTTCTTTGAGTTTAAATAAATTTTGAGGAAACACTTAAAGATGCAGGTCTAAGTTTTTTACAACAAATATGACACAGGAAAACAGGAATGTTGTACTCCAGAAGTTACAGAGGAAGCTTGCTTGAAATACTAAGTATGGAAACATAACATATAGCAGGAAATTTTTCATTTCTCACTAGACAGACTAGAATCAGACCTATAAGGAAATGTATGGATTAATTATACATACACATATATATACACACACATAAATATATAATTTATTTATTTTTAAAAGGATGCAATAAACATTTACTATTTTAAGGACTAAACACATCAATAAATTTAAGGAAAAAATTACTTAAAGGACAGGCATCTAGTCCCTAAATAAACACAAAATTATTTCAGGGCACTTATGTTGATGCATATCACCTAAAAATAGACACATTAGTTTGTAATTGAAGCTCTGTAAGTGAGTATGAAGAAAAATCTGCACTATGTCCTCTCTAAATTTTTACTCTTAGTGACCTAAATTTTTGCTATACCCACCTTTAGGGTTGTTCAGATGTAGAGTTATGGGACCCACAACTTTAAGCTTGTTCTTGGTAAATCTTTCCTGGTAAATTCCATTGTAGCACCCTGGGACCCATGTGCTGAGAAGGAAAGCTGAGCTGAGAATTGCTGGAACACCAGTTTACCACCTTGGATTATTCTGATATATTTGTTCTGGAAATAGGGACCAAGAACTTCCAGAATTGGTTTGCTTTGTAGATATGAATACTTCTCTGGCCAAGGATGGACTAGAGAGTGGGCTATTCTGCTGATAACTCTAGCTTTTAAGGTTTTGTCATACAAGATTTTTTTCCCTTGATTCTCAAAGCCTGAAAGCATGACAGGCTCTATGGTCACTTCAGAAGGGCTTGCATTGCAGGGACCTAGCAGGAAATTGTCCTGAGAAATGACTTCTGCAGACTCATCCACGTGGCTGAAGCAACAAAGCACTGTTCAAGCTAATTTGGGAGACCCTTTGAATCACAGATTCACATCCCTGCCTGTGAGAACCAGTGTTTTCAGCACTGGTAGAGACATCTCAACAAAGTTACATTGCTAGCTGTATGCAACACTGAGGCCAAGTTCAGATGGGGATGGTAAAAGGCTCAGACCAAATCCATCACACCCAATTCTTGTCTAGCTTTGCAAATAGCAGTGTGTATATTCTTTTGTCTAATGTTTGAAATTAACCTTGCCCCCTCCTCAAAAAAGGCAGAATGTGAAGTAAATTTAGAGTTAGCAAGTAGTCTATCTGTGTCTGTCAGCACTAAGAAAATGGGAGCTCTGAGGTTGTAAGGCACAGGCAAGCACAGATCTTGAGAGCATTCTACTTAGTGGCAGACTCCATGAAATTTCCAGGAATTAGTTCTACAGAGCATTTGCAGATCCCAGAAAACTCATCTCATCTGGGAAATCTAGTATTTTTGTTATATAGCACTTTCTCACTATGGGATTGTGTATATTTTTGTACTAAAAATTTCCATCTGACTTGAAGTATTTTAAAGACGAACTACTGCACCATGATCTCTTTCCACCCAGTCTCATTTTGAGATTAACACTTTACAGTTTCTCTTTTCAGCAAAGTCACATTGATGGACAAAGGAAAGTGCTATAATAATGTGCAGGCAAATCAAACTTGTTACTAGGTAATTATATGAAACATCTAATCAAGAAAAACTACGGTTTAAAAGTCTGACATCAAAGAACAGTCAGAGAGAGGCCAGATGTGTAAATACTATTTATAATTGTAGGTTTCTGAATTCACTTCAAACCAGAAATTCACAGAGTCACACAGAATCACCAGGTTGGAAGAGACCTTCAAGATCAACGAGTCCAACCCTGATCTTGGATATTATAATGCTATTCCTAGTAACTGAGATTCTAAGCCAAATCTCTTAAAGTTCCCCAAACAAACAAACAAACAAAACAACACACACAATTCTGTAAACTAATTCTAACTATTTTATGCCATACACTTACCTTTGGCAATAGTGGAAACTGCATCTCAAACCCTTGGGTTTGTTCTGATGATGATTACATAAAGGATAACCCAAGGTGACACTCCTCCAGACATCTGACAAGCTGACATGGACAGTACTGTAAGCTGCAATATTGCAACAGTTGTCAGGAAGGCAATGCAATATCTACAATGCCAGCCCTGCTCTACTTTTCAGTGTCAGATCTACTCGTCCTTGTAGTCTAAACAAATGCATTTGTTAAAGCTATCAAAGGATAAATATTATCTCTAATTTTTCAGACAAAACCTAAATCACCCAAAAGGAATGAATTCAGCATCTGTGGAAAGATCATGCCCTCATTAAACCGGTCTTGCTCAGTGGACCAATACATTCTCATGAAAATGGTATTTACTTGGCTGTACAATCTTTCAACTTGGGCATCACCTTATTGAATTTCTATTGGTAGTTTTTACTTAGAACCAATATCAGAATATTGCAACTCTCCACGAAAACAAGTGTTACAAAAGCAGACATTCCAGAGATCAGGTTAAGGCACAATAGAAAACTCATCTATACAGGAGAAAGGTGTACCATAAGGATATCTAGGACTTCAGACTTTCATTTAATGTGTTATAACTACCATGCATACATACTTAGTGAATATAAGTATTTATAGGTCTGAATAGGATGAAAAACATTTTAAGAACATGTTAAATTTGTTTTGCTTTGACTTTGCTGTTTCACAGATTTCACAGGATATTCTGAGCTGGAAGTGATCCACAAGGATCTGAGTCCAACTCTTAAATGAATGGCCTACAGAGGGATCAAACCCACAATGCTGGTATTATTATCACCATGCTCTAACCAACTGAGCTCATCTCAGTAATTTTTTTTTTTACTTCATTCACCAGCAACATCTTTAAAACAATGGAATCAACAATTTTAATTAACTAATTTAATGACAGAGTAACACTTTAGTAAAACAACCTCTGCAAAGAAAAATAAGAATCAGTGTAGCTAGAATTTCAATCCTTCATATAAGGTGCAAAATTAATATTCTCATAAGGTATAGTAATCAAGGCTCTTGTGGCACTTCTAATAAGCATAGAGATGTTAATTCCGGTGTCTTGGTTAAATTATATTTTGAGTAAATCAGTTTATTCCCCAATTCCAGTTAGACAGTTGCAGTCTTCATAACTTCTGTTACATTACCATAAATCAGCACATTCCAAGTGGTTACACTTCAGTGGAAGGGATTAAATTTTCATGTGTTTGGTTTGCAAATTGCTTTAGGATTCTCTGAAAAAAAAAAAAATTAGTAAATATTGTGAAGTCAAGGAATAAAATTACACCATGGGGCAAAATTTGTTCATTGAGCTAAAATAATTGCAGAATTGTTTTGCATTTGGTTTTGTTTTATAAATCCGGAAAGAATTTAGTCAATTATGAGTGGAATTTTCATGTCTAAAGCATGTTGTAAATAAAAGAATTTGGATTTTTAAATCCAGGAAAGATACTGTCCTTTCCCAAAGTACTTGCCTCCCTCCACTACAAATCATTTTGTATGACACTGTCTTGTGAAAAGTATGATTCAAATTCCTTCAGTCTCCCCTGAATTGAGTTTGACTGCTCAGTCTGAAAAATAAAAGAAGGTGAAGAGTATTTCATTACTTCATGATGTCACATGATGTGTCAAATTAAAAATAATAATAAAGGAAGATTTGGACTGGTCAGCATCTTCTTTGCTGATGTTCATTCAAATTAGTTTTAGCAATTTGGTCCAACTCTTATTATCTCTATGCTTGAGTAAAAATAGTGACAAAACCACAGATTTTCAGTGCAAGAATTAATTATATATGGATTATTTCTCTGGCGTTAAAATATTATTCTTTCCTTATGCAGTAAAGCAAAACCAAATATGGAAATACTATGAAGAACATTTCAACTGAATTATTTTATTTTCATTAATTGTATGTAGAAGGCCATTAAGGCTAAGAAAATAAAGAAGGAATGTGTTCCCTACACAACACCCAAATATTACACATTTGCTTTTTTTCAAGGAATTAAAATATCTTTTTTTTTCTTTCTCACAGATATTCAGAAAATAATAATATTCCATACTTATTTGTCAAGATGAGAAGATATTTTTGTGTTTAAGTTGACAGCGGAGAGGTCTAAGATCCATAATTTGACTCTGAAACTATCTACATAACACTTTTATTTTGGTTTCTTTACTGGGTTTGTATTGCTCATTAATAATTAATTCTTACATTAGTATTTTTTAGTCACAATCTCCTCAGAGATAAAGCAAAACCAAATCCCCAAAAAACAATCAATCAATCAGACAACCCAAAAGTTACATTCTGTCCCATATCCCTTTAAATTATTTATCCCTTTATGTCCTTTGTGATCCACAGATTTAAAGCTTTTTGAGAGCTAAAGAAGTTCCTGCTTTGGAAAGATGTGTTTCCTTGCTCTCTATTTTGCTTTATAGGTGCCCATAGTATTTTTTTCTGAATTTTTTGGACCATGAAGTAGTGACTAGCATTTCCATATTTCCATGCTTTACAAATGTATCCAGCGCAATGGAGCACTTAATCTCCCACAAATTAGAATTTTGAGGTGAAGAAACTTTAATAAAAGTTTCAAAAGAGCCCTCAGGTTTATTACTTTGCTTTTACAGCAAGTAACACCTATGTTGCAGTTGCAAATTGATAGCTATCAAACCATTTTCTATTTTAGCCATAGGTAGCAAGGAATCTGACAGATGACCACAAGCACTTGTATCAGTTATGATACAACTAAAATTCATTAACCAGAATGTGCTTCATGTGAGGACATATCTATAGACAGGTAGATATAGCTATATATATATATATATATATATATATATATTAAAACACTGCTTAACCATGGGCTTTAACAGGTTCCTCAGAATGTTACAATCTGCAGTTCTTCTTTTTTAATGATTGGGGTTTTTCTTTGATCTTCTGAGACAGCTTTTGTAGACAAAATAAGGGAAGGGACCAGCCATCATATCATCTTTATGGTTATGTCTGAAGATCTTCCTAAAGTGTGAACATAAGTTTTCTGCTCTTTCCTCCCTGCTGTGTTGATTTCTGTGGCTGCATTTTTCTTCTCACCTGTCTTCTTCACTTTACTTGCCATCTATTAAGAGCCTGACTTAGCAAAGCAGCTGGTGGAACATAGCTTGGGCCAAATTGGCACATGGAAAGCAGTGCTATGTTCAGTGATTTTTTTCAAAAACTTAACTGCAGGAAAGGGAGAAAGTCACTGGGTTTTCTTTCTTTTCCTTTTTCTTTTCTTTTCCTCTATTTTTCATTTTCTTTGTGTGTATAATATGCAACTATTAATATACTTTGTCATATCCCAAAAGAAACTGCTTAAGCCAGACCTGAAACTTGGAGGAAATACCAGAAACTTTTTTTTTTTTCTTTCACACAATTAAATTTTCTGTAGTATTTAGAAATAAAAGCTCTTGTTTCCTTTCTCCTCATTCATAAAGAGAACTTATAATTTAAAAAAAATATAAGACAGTTCTTTAAAACAACGTAATTTCAATTTTTCAGTTTAGGGT
Organism: Rhipidura dahli; assembly: GCA_013399225.1. Lineage (NCBI taxonomy): Eukaryota > Metazoa > Chordata > Aves > Passeriformes > Rhipiduridae > Rhipidura > Rhipidura dahli. The sequence goes on from VXAC01006729.1 coordinate 49,367, forward strand.
AGTTTCTCTGTGGATATTTCCTGTTATCTTCTATTTGACTCTATGTGTAATTAAGAGAAAATTCTTGCTTGATAGTATGCAGTTAGTGTAAGAATATCCTGCAGAAGAGAATCAAACCGAAATTTTAGTCAAAAACATGGGGAGGGAAAAGAGCTCAAATATATTTAAATCAATGTAATTCATCCAGGCAGAAATGTACATCCTAGCAGCTTTTATTCTCTACCAGCATGGAAAAATTCCTCCCTTTTTGACATCCATAGCAACACCTATAGCAGTCTTCACAAAACAGTACTTTTCCAGCAACATCATCCAGCATATGACATCAATAACTTCTTTGCCAAAAAGTGGTGGCTCTGAATATAGGAGTCAAGTAAAAACATACAGAAGCAACTAATCTGTTATCTTAGGAAACAAATCTGAGATTCATTGATTACCAGTATATGTCTCATTTGTGTAGATCTGTGATCTATGTGAGGTAAACAAAAAAAAAAAAAAAAAAACACAAAAAAAAAAAAANAACAAAAAAAAAAAAAGAGAATGTTATTTTCAGAGCAGCAGAATGAAATTAATTTTGAGTTATTGAGTAAATCCTAAAATATTAAAATAATTACATTGAAGTTATATGCTCATATTCATTTTATATAGTAGGTTTATCTGGAGGCCTTACAAACTATCATTTATCAGGAACTCTTATGCTCAATTATTTTTCCCACCTAGGTACACAAATCTTGCCTAATGCAACATTTTTCAAGACTCTAAAATTACATTAATTCATTACCAAAGTAATAATGGTCCTTATGAACAGCTACTAACCCAAATAAAGTCAAAGAACACAAACTGCCTGGGAAGTGTCCTTATGTAAGCTTCCTGTCTATCATGCCTGAATACCAAAGGAAAGGTGGCAGCTAGGTTCTGAAAGGCAAAATGCTGTTCTGAGGAAGAAGAGATCATGCCTTTTGTCATGGCTACTATACAGTCCTTTGGACTTTGAAAAGCTGAATTCTGACATTATATGGTTAGGAAAAGAGGGGTAGGGTGAAACATGAACATTTTTCAGAAGAAGTCGGGGACAGAAATCTTTTTGATTGTATTTTTCTGCAGTGTTTGCACAACAGGATTCTGACACTTGACAGTAGCCTCCAGATAAACCTGCTATATAAAATGACAGCAGTAACCATTAGGAAAAGTGGCAGCAGACACTTGGGGGCTTTTTTTTCACCCTGTACTCAGGCAAAAACTCTCTATTCTGTCATTCATGTTGTGCACAAAAAGATTGGTGCTTATCAGCATTGATTCTTAGAGGTATAGCTGGTGGAGGCTGTAGCCATGCCTGGGATATGGCAGTTATTATTACCATCCTAATTTTTTTTGCCAATCCTTTTTCTCGATATAAAGATGTGTTTTTCTTGGATTTTTTCCCCACCTTGTCCAAATAGGCAGTAAAATAACTATTTAAACCTAATGATCATGTACTCACTGTTTGGGCTATCTTATTGCAACAGAAACTTTTTAAAGGCATTCCTTGAGGATGACATTTAGACTTTCTAAAGCAGTACATTGTCTCTCACAAGTTTTATTGTCAAATAAGAGAGATCACACCCAGAGGCTCTGTTCTCCTTTTCATTCTTCATCATGGTTGCTCTATACTGAAGGCAGAGGTCATAATATTTTGGTGTGGTTCAGTAAGCCTTGCATAATAATTGTAGTTTTTATGGTTAAGATAATTCTTTACATTTATTTAAAGAACAAATCCAACCAAACTAAACCAAGCAGAAATATACTCAGCCATTCCCACTCATTCAAACCATGTCTTCAAGCCTTAGAACTAAAGTTTAGTCAAGTAATTTCCATGAACCATTCCTACATCCTCATTTGCAAGTTTCTGCTATTCACTACCTGGAGTGTATGAGGAAGGGATTTCATGCAAATCCTGACTTACAGAGGAAGGTATGGCAAACTGGCATTGCCTTTCACAAACCCTCCTTGCTCTAGCAGCTGTTTTTCATGGTGTTTTATTTGTGGATTATAGGGCTTAAGATGAAATCAAATATGCCCAAAAAAGAGTCCAGATCAGCAAATTAAAGCAAGCTGACTAATCAAACAATACTTAGAGACCCCCCCTTACACTGATTGAAATTGACTATTTTTTTATGTGAAACTTTCTTTTCACCAGGGAAGTGGAAAAAAAAATGGCTGGCACAGAGAAAAATTGAAGAGTCTGGGCAGAGATTATGGTGAAAAGAAGATGGGAATATGTGTGTTGAACGGGAAGCAAAAAGCTTAAATACATGACTAGAACCCGTTTAGAATTAGCCCAGCTAATGGTCAAGTTCTATGTAAGAGAGAGGGTAGAAGCAAAATCAGAGGGCAAAAATATTGCTTAGATGATCAAAAGCTGTATTTTTATACAGGAAGTGATTAAAATGAGGAAAGCAGAGAGGATTAGAATGGAGGTGGTAATTAGAACAGACCATTAACTGACATACCAGCACAGTCCTGATTTGCGAGTTTATGAATTTCTAGACTTTTAACCTGGATTCTTCATAGCCAATTTGCTCACATTTCATCTAGAAGCCATTAGTAGACTCCACAGGTAGAAGTGCTTTGTGCTTGTTATATGATATTGCTTTCATATGTCTGAAAAGAATCCAGCTTTTCATCATTTTTGGTTCATGACATCACTGAGTTACAGATATAATACAGAGGTGAATTTATCTAAATAATGAAAGGCTGAATTCCTGCTGACAACGAAATTAGTATTCATTTACTGTAGCTGAAGAAGCTATGATAGGTTTCCCATGTGAAAGCAAAAAAAGAATTCTTTGAAGAATTTGTTTTTACTCTGTTGTACTACAAAAGAATGCAGCTTTGTATACTTTTTTTATGGGAGATTTGGGGGGGGGGGCATGGTGTTGTAACAGAACAAGTTAATCTAGACTAAAATTTGTGGAAGGAATAGTATATATTCATAATGATGGATTATATGCTAAGCAGGTCAGAATAACAGTTTCGGGGGGAAGAAGAGGAAGAAAATAAAACAAGCTCAAATATTTTATTATTACTCCTATAAAAATACTGTTGTTTATTTCAGCATCAATCCTTTTGTAAAACTGTTAAAACCTTCAAGTGACTGACTGGAGTTAGCAGCAGTGCTGAATCAATCACTGTCCTAAAAAAAAATTAAATTTGAGGAGAAGCAAAAAACCCAGTGAAACAAATCAACCAATAAAACCCAATCAGTATTTCTTTTGAACTTTGGTTCTTCTGGTTACCAAACAAATCAATAGTTTATAGTCCTGAATGTGTGTACTGTTAAGGAGGTGAGAAAGGGATGTTGGGTTGCACTCTCCAGGTTCTCCTGTCCATTTTAAAAAGAGAGCTCCAAATATTCATTCACCAGTGCCAAGAAGGTCATGCAAGGTCCTTCCTGATGATAGGAACAAATCAGAAAAATGCAGACAAAATGTCCAAATCAGAGTGGTTAAACACAGAACTACTTAGCAAGAACTCCTGACCCACACCGATACCATTATCTGTTTCAGTTTATGCTTCTTTTTCTCTTCACCAGTTATGAACTTTTGCCAAAATAAAACAAAACAACACCTGATTCTAGTCATTCTTACTCTATTGGCTTCCTTCTTCTTTCTTGGTATCCCCCTCTTGATATTTTTGTAGGATTACCATAGTAATTCCTCTTCAGTCAGGGATCCACAAAGTCACAAGTCTATTTTTCCTATCTAAAAGATATTTTTCCCACTATAGTGTTGTGTGCAGCCATAAATCAGGGTTAACCATCTGCTCAGACTTTACTTTCTCTTTGATTTAAGAAACATTCAGCAGTTTCTCATGTTGCTGTCTTATTAATATAACAATATGGCCAGAGTAAGTAATTTATCTGCAGAGATCAGCAACATCATCTTCCACTTCCAAATACATACCTTACCCCTTTGAACAGAAAAGGCTTTTGTATTTGTCCTTTCCAAGGTGTGGGATTCATTACAAATAGTTTCACTAATTTAAAAAGCAAGAACAGGCTTGATGAGTTGATCTAATGAAATGGATGTGCAGATGTCTGGAGCAACCTGTGCTAAAGAAAATGGAACAAATAACTTTTCTCTTTTGACCTCAGTAGTTCGCTGGTGACCAGAACCCACTCAGTTCACAGAACCAGACTGATGTGTGTGTGAACTTATTCATGTGCCTGTGCCTAGAAGCCTCATCCAACTCATTCTTTCACCTACACTTGTAGGGTAGATCCCTAGTTTTAAAATATTCAAAAGCTAAACAATATTTAAAGAACTTGTGAAGACAATTCTTGAAACTTCTACTGACAGGAGATACTATCTTCTGACTTCCAGTGGAGCGCCATAGGTAAAAGGAACTGAGTTTTTCTCCACAGGCACAAAACTGCTTAAATTATAAAATTTTTGACATAGCTATGAGATTATATGTAGTTCTACCTTGGACAAAATTTGTCTTAAAATAGATCAGTTGAATCAAACATAGTCACTTTCACAAGGAAGCAGTAAAGAATACTGAAGACAAACAGTTGCAAGTTTTGGTTTCATTGGGGTCTTTTTTATAAAATTATCATTTTGCCCTACTAAATGTTTTACTTTGTTCCACTATGCCAAGGCAGTATGAAGACAGTGCATTTTTGTTTCTTTCCTCATTTTTTCACCTTTTTCTCCCCACTCTTTCTTCTTCTTAAATTTTTTCGGTACATTTCTCTCTCTTTTTATAATTTACTCATTTCCATAGTGGCATTGTCCTGCAATTTTTCAGCTCCAGGAGAATGGATTCCTTTATTTGTTCTTAAGAAATAATAAGATTTTTTCATGCTATTTTTTTTTCCCCCAATGGAGACAAGTAAATAATTTTTTTTCAACAAAACAACAACAAATAGTATACTTATTTCATTTTCTCTATATTTCCAACATACTATACAAGAAGACAATTACAACCTTTATGAAAAGTCAAAAGGTATTTACTTACTTAAGAGATTTCCTTATTTCTCTGTAAATTTAATATAAGCACGCGTCAAATGCGGAAATAAAGAATTAATGCAAGTTGTGCATTAATGAGTTGTACAGGTTCCTATGCCTATTCCATGGTCTAATCTATGCACTAAGTCTGTTTTGATCAAGCAGTATGGAATTAACAGAAGGGAAGGGGTAAGAAGAAATTTCATAAATGTGTAATAAGAATGCACTGATCAAAATTTTCAAATTCACCCTGATTTCATGTATTTCTCACTTTATTACAATTACTCCTGAAAGCACATTTTCTAGCCACCAGAAGTTCACAGTGCCAGAAATAGAACCTGTACACTGTACCTCTCACAGCTTTATAAAGTAACACTGCAACCTACTGCAAAAGAATGGTAGCTTGTAACTAAAACCTAGGTTTTCTCCAGTATGCATGTAAAAAGACAATCAGTAAATTATAAGGGAATGTTAATTTAAAACAAACAAACAAACCAACACCAAAAAACAAACAAGCAAACAAAAAAGTAAAGAAAAGGGTAATCACCATTTTAACTGCTTCTGTGAAAACTCTTTAAAACTCTTTAGCCTTAGAAAACATTTTTCTAACATAAAAAAATGGAAATTGTAATGATTCTCATAATATTATGATTTTTTTTTCTCAAATGTTTTAAGATTAGCATAAAATCTACAATTAGGAAATTGTTCACCACAGTCCAGAAGGGAAAAATACAAATACTCCCAGGCTTAATTCTTAAGATCTTTACTTTCTTGTGAGTTCTTTTTTTTTTTTTTTCTCCAGAAGGAAAAATATCCTTCATTGTATTATTCCAGAACTTTACACTGTATTCAGAGTATAAAACTGCAAATAAATTTCAATTTTGTAATGTTGAAAATGTACCTACACAAGAAGGAACCTTTTAACAGATGCTAATTCCTGGGGCACATGTGATTGACACCTACAGAGAGGCATGTGGATGCCAGTACCTTTTAGGTACTAAGTACTGGATTTCCTGTTTGCTTGAATTGAAGGACATAAACTGTATGCTCTGCTTGCCTTCTTTTACAAGAGTAGCCACAGAAAACAGCTTTTCTCTTGCTTTTATCACAGTGAGCTGCCAGACTCCAGTCACTACGGGAGCTATGCCATCCACCTGCTTAATTCAGGAATCATGCTGGTTATTGCAACCCAGGTCAAGGAACTGATAAACAGTTCAGACCATACATTATCTTCAGCTGACAAAATCTTTTACCCTTTGTGCCTATAAAGAAGAGTGCTGCAGTAACTACATTGGACATTGTGCATCAGACTTCACTTTATCTTGCTTTAACTGTCTAAAATCAGGTGACTAATCCATATCATCATCTGGTATTCCTCCAGGCACTTAAAGAAGGTGACTCACCCCATCCTACTATACATGTCCAAGATAGCAAGGACAAATTGTCAGTTGGAGTGCCTATCTCTCTCTGCTGATGGTCATGGAAGCCTGCCTTCCCTAAAACAGGCACCTAATCTTGGATGGAACTAATAAAGCAAGGTAAATCCAGTCCCACAGCAGAAAATATTAGCATAGTCTTTAGAATGTAAATAGCATTTTCTAAAATTCTTGGACTCCTGATTTCAGACTAACCAAATTATTACATATGATAATATATTTTATTTTCTGTCCATTTTTAATAGAACATCTGTACTACTCACAGGTCACAGAGTCTCATGCAGCCATTTACAAAGAGCCAACGTCATTGTGCTGGAAAACGTATGGAGTTTGGCATTAAGTAAAGGACTTGGTTGAGGCCAAAGAAGCTGAAGTTTACAAAAATGTGAAAGCAGCAACATAGAATAAAACTATGAAATCCATCTGTTTTAGAAATCCAACTTTAAAATGTGAATGACAGGAACATAATTGTACTGCTGAGACTAATCTCCTATTTGCATACTTGATTATTTCAATTATATAGGTATCCAGTCAATTAGTAAACAAGTTATCTCAATATGAAGCCATAACAACAAAACATAAACTGCTCAAATAGAGTTAAAACCCTTGAAGACTTCAGCATAAATTATTATTTATACTCCTGAAAGACAAAAACGTGATACATTAAAAAAAAAAAATTAAGACCCTGTAAAAGTGTGGGAAATAGCAAAAGATGACATGTCCACTGACAAGACAGAATCAGAACATGTCAAAAAAATATATTGCCAGAATATTAACTAATTAATAGTGGTATAAAAAACTCAAAAGAGTGACTGAAAGAAATACGTTACTGACAGAGTCAAAGGCTAATCTTTCTACTAAAGAAAACCTTAGGAGTATCTTTCTTTCTTTTTCTTTTCTAAGGGTACAAATATCACATATTCCATATAAGCCCTTCCATTTAGCAGAGTAGTTCTGCTATTCTGAGCCAAAAAATTGACATAATGATTGTCTTTCAGAATGGTAAAATAACATTAGTTTAAATTTAATGTAATAGATTGTCATGCAAATAATTTTACATTACCAAGGTTTTCCATCATGCAACATTTTAGAATGCTGGTCTCTCAACTCATAGCATATGAATTCCCTATTATTTCAGAGAAAAAATATGTACAGTGGTATTTTGATGTATTTCAGCCATTTTGATTTCCCATCTATTAAGCTTTAATTGTTCATTGTTTCCCACATTTCTTGTCCTTAATTTACTATTTTCTAGCACAATGCTAGCTGCAAATTTATTAAAATTATTATTAAATAATATTTATTTTCTACATAGAAAAGAATAGAAATGAATGTAACAAGTATATGTTATCTTCTCAGCTAGCTACTTGTTGTCATACATATGCTTTAGTAATAGATGTGATGCAAAAATTTAGCCAAATTAAATATCTATCCAGACTGCTACAGACTTAGGTCAATTAAAATGCCAAGTTCATTTGTTTGGTGATAACCAGCTATTCTCTTTTTTGTTATTTTATCTTATACATAAACACAACACCTACACTTTTTTGAAACGTTGATGTAATCATATGTATGCACAGTAATGTTGCACAAACCTCTTAGAACTACTGGAAGTGTGGGAAAATTATCACAATAATGTCAGAAAAAAAGTGAATAGTAAGTTAGAAATATTATAGATGTAAGCTGGAAACAGTTTTGAAAAGCTAGAAAAGTTCCCAGAAAACAGAAAGCAAAATCAGTGTAGGACTGTAAATCTCTGCTGGGATACATTGCCTCTGGTCACTGTAACTTTTTTATTTTTCAAATAAATGTATTCAGCAGCGCTTTACAGCCCACATACCCTGCAGCCTCCTGCTAGTGGAAATTAGGTGCACACTACTGTCTTTTTTCACATGAGTTGACATGCAGCAAAACTTACATGGGCTGTATATTGTAGATGTCCAATAGTGCATAGTGTAGTTAAACATAGTCACTCTGACTGAAGTTTAAAAAGGCAAACAAGTACCTTAGTAGAGAGTTTTTAAGTCTGGAACACTTCTGAAAAGAGATTGGAAATGCACCAACTAGCAACTAACCCAGTTTTCTTGAAGATCTCCAAAGAAGAGATTAAACAATTCAGGGCTCGTGCCTCACCGTCCATTTGTACACACAAGAAAATGCATTCCAGTCTAGAAACCTAAGACCAGGAGCTATTGGCTAAATAAAACTTGTCTGTGAAGGGCTCAAAGACATCCAGGGCATTTAACAGTTTTGAGTTTCATTTTGTCAAACAGCAACAAAATTGCACCTGGTGTGAGCAGCCAGGAAAGGCGCTGAGCTGCCATTAGCTTGGTAAACATAAGTCCACCAAATATAGGCTTTATATAAATATAGCTGTAAAGGACTCAGGTAAGGCACAAGATATGCAGAACCATGGAGTAGGCTTGGGAGAACAGAACTAGCTACTGTGAGCTGGGACAAATCACAGTGCAGTGACAGGATTATACAGGTTTGTAAAATTAGGGGGAAATGGCTCCTCCTGAAGTGATCTGGAATTCTGTTTGCATCCATGGGTTCAAGAATCTGTGCTAGGTGCTTCAGTGAATTATTAGATTTTTAAAGATATTTTCAAAGTAACATATGTTCATCTCTATAAGCTAGAACTATGCCTGGTTCTATGTCATCACTTTTTTTTAACTAAGAATCTGTTTCTATAGACATTTTATGTGATACAGGAAAATGCCACACTTCCATCCTTATTCTTCTTTTTTGTGTGGTTGAAACACTTTTTGGTTTTAGAACTGAAAACTTTTCAGCAGTGTGTTTTGAGTAGACTAGTCAATACTAGCTGTTCTTTGTGATGCTCTCATTTCACGTTGACTTTTAAATGACCTTGTAACTGCTAAAGCAGTAACTGTATCTAGAAAGGGGAGACAATGTTACCTACTGAAAATGATTATTTTTTTCTTTACATCTTGCTATATTTAAATGAGGAAATTTATGTTGTTTCTATAGCTATGCAAATATATGCAGAATGTGATGATCTGGAAAAGCTCTCTCTTCCAATCTGCTTGAAGCTTATGTGTCTGTGTAATTCCAGCCTTCAGAAGTTCAGAACATTCCTTGAAAGCTCAAAATTTCCAGAGCGCTTTTTAACTTTCTCATCAACAAAGAATATGATTGCTGGATACTACATTATCTCCAGAAAAAGACAGGTCTTAAAACTGAAGAAAAAGATTGGAAGAAGTGTCAGAAGATCGGTGTTTGTCATGTTTTCATTGCTGTAGCCCTTCTAGGCAGCTCAGCAGCTTGCTCTCTGTCCACTGGTGGGATGGGGGAGAGAACGGAAAGGGTAAAAATGAGAAAACTCATGCCTTGAGACAAAGAGAGTTAAACAGGTAAAACAAAAGCTTCATGCACAAGCAAAGCAAAATGATGACTTAATTCTCTCTCAGTTCCCCACTAGTACAGGACAAAATAAAGCCTTTAAATCTGATGTTTCTTAGATGCTAAGATATCACTCTTGTGATTTATTTTAAATATTCTTTTCTCTTTTTTGTCTATTGCAGAGTGAAATCTCAACTTTGTGTCCTTCAGAAGAAAATTATTTTCTTTTTCTTTCGAGTAACCATATTCAGCTACATTTTTTTTCCTATTTGCTGCAATAGCTTGCAGAACTGATGGTTTATCATTATCAGCACTATGATGATTGAAAACATCTGTTTATGTAGCCAAACAAGAAAGAACATTTTCAATGTATAAAATCAGAATAAAACAATAAGAATAAAAATTCTGTCTATACCAGAAAAATCAGTGTCAATATTTTCACATGCAGCATGTGATCAGTTTTGGACACAAGTCAAAACCTGTATGGTTTTATTACAGCTATGGGTCCCTGTCCTAAATTTAGTGAGCTAACAATTCTTATCAAACAGCAAAGGCAAAGAACAAAGACAATCATGGTTTTACTCTTGAAAAATCATGGCCTTATTTTTCCATTAAGGAAAAAAAAAACATTCAAATGGTAAGGACTATAGATGACCACTTTCAACACTTTGCATGCAGTTCAGAAAGATCAACCTCCTTTCTCTTCTCAACATATGAAAAATACTGAATTTTGGTGACTTTGCAGATTAAGTACTCACCTGAGTGTTTGTATAATAGGAAATTTTAAATAAAAGGTTTGGAACATATTTAAATATCATTGCCTATTTTGTAAAGATGATCTTTCTAACTGTGTAAGTTAAAGGGAATTAAAAGAAATAGTCAATTTTATGTGGTTCTTGGTCCTTATCTGTTCTATTTTTCATGTGGTAAATCTCCTATTTGTAGAAAAAATATTCTTTCTTTCCTCCTTCCTCCCTCCCAGCCAAGACACTGATGAATTATTCTTTGAAGAACTAAGGGGCACTTGCAAGTCAACTGCCCTTGTCCTTACGGAGAACTTCAAATTGCCAGAAATTGGGAGCATCACACACATGGGCCAGAAGACTCCTGAAAAACCCTGCATGACAACTTTATGGAACCTCTTCTAAGGGAGTTGACTCAGAAAGATGCCCTCCATGATCTGCTGCTTGTCAGCAGAAAATATCTCATGAGCAATGAGGAGATTGGCAGCTGTCTTGGCCACAACAGCATGAAGTGACTAAGTTTAAAATCTTTCTCAACAGGAGGAAAAGTGTCAGCAAAACTTTACCTCTGGACAGGAGGAGAGTAGACTTCAGACTGCTCAGGGAATTAGCAAATAGAGTCCTCTGGGATAATGCTTTTGCAGGTGCTGGAGTCCATCAAAGCTGGTCACTTTTTAAACCTCATTTCCTAAGGGCACAGGTGCAGGCAATTCCTAAATGTCAAAAGTCAGGCAGGCAAGGCAGAAGGCCAGCTTGGCTAAACAGGAATCTTCTCTTGCAAATAAGACAAAAAAGAAAAGTATATTCCCAGCAGAAGCAAGGTCAGGTGACATGGGCAGAATACAGAGATGCTGCTTGCCACTCTAGTGAGAAAATTTGTCCAGCCAAAGCTCAGCTGGATATGAAGCTGGCCAGAAATGTGGGCGACAATAAAAAGTTTCTTTAAATACATTAATGACAGTAGGCAGCATAACAATAATATCAGACTCTTACAGGATGAGGATGGTCATCACACAGACAGGGACAGGGACAACAAGGACAAGCCAGTGGTCACAGCCAGCCTCCTTCCTGAGGGAAAATCCTGCTTGTCAAATCTGATTTCCTTCTATAACAGGATAACTCACCTAGTTGATCTAGAAAAGCCTAGTATATGTGATCTTTTTGGACTTCAGTATTTGATACTGTCTCTCACAGTATCCTGGACAAAAAGTCCAGCACACAGCTGGATAACCACGTTACACAGTGGGTGAGGTCTGGCACAAAGAATTATAGTGAATGAGGTAACATCAGGCTGGCATCTGGGCAATATTGGGGATTCATCCTCAGCCCAGTCCTCTTCAACATCATTCATGACCTGAATGCAGGACTCGAATGAATACAGAGTAAGTCTGCCAGTGACATTATATGGGCCAGAGCTGCCGAGTCCCTCAAGGGCAGAGAGACCTTGACAAATTAGAGAGATGGGCAGTCCCCAGCCATATGAAGTTTAACAAGGGTAAGGGCTGGATTCTGCACCTGGGACAGGGCAGTCCTGGTTTTGTGTATAGACTGGGGTACAGGATGCTGAAGAATCGGGCTATGGAAAGGGGGGGAATCTGGGGGTCCTGGTGAATGGCGAGTTGACCATGAGCCAGCAGTGCCCTGGCAGCCAGGAGGGCCAACCCTGTCCTGGGGGGCATCAGGCATAGCATCACCAGCTGGGGAGGGGAGGGGATTGTCCTGCTCTGCTCTGCGTTGGGGAAGCCTTGCCTCAAATCCTGCATGCAGTTTTGGGTGCCACAACATCAAAAAGACATTAAGCTATTAGAGAGTGTCCAAAGGAGGTCCACAAGGATGTCAAGGGGTCTGAAGGGGAAGCTGAGGTCACTTTGTCTGTTCAGCCTGGAGAAGAGGAGACTGAGGGCAAACCTCATTGCAGTTCTTAACATCCTCCCGAGGGGAAGCAGAGGAGGAGGTACAAATCTCTTCTGTCTCAGTGACAGGACTCAGGAACACAGCATGAAGCTGAGTTGGGAGAGGTTTGGGTTTGATATCAGGAAAAGGTTCTTCACCCAGAGGGTGGTTGGGCAGTGGAACAAGCTTCCCAGGCAAGTAGTCACAGCACCAAGCTTGTCTCAGTACAAGAGGGCCTCAGACAATGCTGCCAGGCACATGGTGAATTTCTTGGGGTGTCTGTTTGGCTCAATGATCCTGATGGGTCCCTTCCAACTCAACATATCCTATGATTCTGTGATTCTGTGATCACAGAATAAGTCAAACACCAAGACTGAAAATTATCTTTTGCTGCCATGTAAGAATAATGTCCTTTTGTTTCACATTTTCTGTTATCACAACAACAAAAAAAAAGTTGATAATGAAGTCTGAGGAAAGACAAAACCATGTTAAAATACAATGCCAGTATTAAAAAATACCCCAGACTTTTAGAATATATAAAATGATTTTTGTTAGTCTTTTGGGGAAATAATATTTTTTGCTATTATGCTAATGAATTATTTTATGTATGTTTGAAGAGGGCTATAAAGAAAGTAGTTTGGAGCTGACAAAGCTGCCTCTTCCCTGTTAACTGGGACAGATTCCAGCTTTTTAGTTACCCATCAGCCTAGACAAGTCTCTCCCCAAACATCCAGAATTAATGTATAATCATACCTTCCTGGCCTCTAGCAAAAAGTAAATGTGACCCCACATATATCCAATGTCATTATAGCTTATTCATCTTTTGTTTTAAAGAACAAGTCTGGAAAGCTGCACTGCCAGCCCTGAAGTCTAATAACATGAGAATTCCCAACCAGTCCTCATAGTGACATTTGAATCCAGCTCTATGTTTTGTGTGGACCAGTTCCAGGCAGACACGATGAATTGGGAGAATCATTCCAACAGACTCATAGCAAAAAGCTCACAAGTGTAAAGCTAGCTTCATTTTAAAGAGTGAGACCATTCATTTAGCTAACTGTTTCCTACCACTGATCATGTTAATTAGGAGAATTAGGCATGAAACAGCAATAAGCTAGAGTTGTTGCCAATGCATTTTGTGTCTACGCATGGGTATATGTGAGTCTGGGTAGAAATCTATTTAAGATGGTTATTGCAGCATTCTGCTGTACTTTCTCCTGGCTTAAAACAGTCCTCGGCTGGGAAGAGAAGAGACATGCTCTTTTTCTACTGTTCTCTAGCATCGCTCATCTCAGCTCCTAGACAGTATTTTATGTGAAATTATACTTGATTAAATGCAAAACCTTGAACACATTTTCCCACTAAGAAATGTCTTACCACCAGACTTTGTAATGAATTGAGTTGTGGTCTTTGTACAGTTGATCATACACCATATAGACAGCAGTAATGTAGCAATGAACAAATAAAAGAATAAGCCAAGGGGAAAAAATCTGGACCATTGTTCTTGTGCAGCTGTAGATTGTAATGACAAAGTAGGTTCTAATTGCAAGTCTTTGTGTAGGCAAGTGTTGGTAAGACTCTAGAGTACACCCCATGGACCCTTAAGAGCCCTGGTCACTCAGTTTCTAAATATCACTTCTGGGAGACAAGTGTTGCCTCAGCACTGAACTTTGCATTACTGCCTTTCAACAGTCTGAATTCATCACGAGGTTCTCTGATCCTCAGCACAGGAAAGGACAGCAGTCTGGTTCTCATGTCTGCTGCTGAGCTGTAACAGAAATAAATACAGAAAGGCACAGGGATAATCCTCAAATCTGCTGTTGTTTTCCTTGTCCCTACTTAGGACAAACCACAAAGGAAGATATTCATTTGATGTTTAGATGTCAGGTAATAATAATTTCTATTGTATTTTGGTGTACCTACTTAACTCTTCTCTGCTATAGTCAGTGAAAAGTGGCAGTGAAGGAAACAGGATCCAAACAGCACCACAGAGCTGTCTATCCAGTTGCTTGGAGTGAGTTCTAGTCTTTTAGATCAGAAGATTCCAAGCAGAAAGCCTTTTCTTGCTGCAAAGACAAGCTAGCAGAAAAGCAGGCCACCAGAGAGACCCTTTAGTACATCTATTACTACCATTCTGCACTACTATGAAGAATTTAGGTACCAAAAAGAAGCTTGAAATGAAAAGGCACTGATACCTTCTTGAAGATTTTAAATGCTCACAATTAATCACTCTAAGACAGTTAAGTCTGTCAGAACTCTAAAAGTATACTTTCAAAATATTGTCTGGGGCTTTGAGTTTAATTCCATGGCCTTAGTGATGAATGTGAGCAAAAGTATATGTAAAGACAACCCTCTGGGTTCACTAAAAAGAAGAACAAAAAAACCAAACCAAACCAGAACAAACCAAACCAAAAAAAACCCCAACAAAAAACAACAACAACAACAAAAAAAAAATAAACCAAACCAAACCAAAAAACAACCCGATGAATATTTCCATATGGTTGCCAGTCCATAGCAGCGATGTTTTTAAAGGCTAGTGAATTCTGGCCCTTGCTGTCAGGACTGTGATGTAGCAGCTGCTTTCTTTTGATGAGACTGAATCATGGGCATTAAGACCTATTTTTAACTGCTGTTGCAGAGTATCTCATTAAAAACACAATGAATTGTTAATTTCTTGAATTTAGAATCAGATCTTCACAAAAACCTACTTTGGCTACTTTCAGTGTCACTGTGCTCCAGGGTAAAATGAGGAAACTGCTAATGATAATTATAAAGTTCATTGAGCCACAAGATTCAAAAGTGTTATATATTAATTCATTTTACTATGACAATTTAAAAATAATAGTATTCAGGATTCATATTTTTTGAGATAGGAAGAAAAGACATGGCCTGTTTTTGGAACCAGAAAATTATTTTAAGTATATAAGAAAACAGTTTAGAAGGAAACTTGAAGAAAATTAAGAATATTTAAGATGTAAAGAATATGTGCCAAACTTTTGCCAGATAATCCTGCTGCAAATATTATCCAGGTCAGCAATAGCCAAACTTTTCAAAATTACAATTTTTCATGTGGGCAATAGCAAATTCCTTTACCACCTGATTTTTAACTGAAGTCATGCCAAGAACACTGTGATTTCCCAGTCTTGGCTGCTCACCACATCTTTATTTGGAGGCCTGTTCTAGTGTAGCCTTATGCCAATCTGATGTCTGAAATAGTAGAACCATGACAGTCAGGCATTCAGATAGACTTTCTAACATGTGTTCACAGAATTCACAGGACCTGAATAAGAGTTGCAGTATCTGAGAGAATTCATATGTAAAGTAGAAC
Organism: Rhipidura dahli; assembly: GCA_013399225.1. Classification (NCBI taxonomy): domain Eukaryota; kingdom Metazoa; phylum Chordata; class Aves; order Passeriformes; family Rhipiduridae; genus Rhipidura; species Rhipidura dahli. Next base: position 65,115 of record VXAC01006729.1, read on the forward strand.
TATTTCAGCATTATCTTTCTAGTAAACCCCATGACAGTGCTTTAAAATATGCTCTATTTGAAAACTATATCTGTTATAGTTGTTAATATTCAGGTGATAGGAGAGAAAAATCTGAAAATGACACATAGAACAGATCATAACGCAGAAAAATATATTTATAAACACTTGAATTGAGAAATAGCATAGAAATTGTAACCACAACATTTAATATGGCTAAAAACTGTACTAAAACTGTAATTACATATTAATTGTTATGGTGGTGGTTGTGGGTGGGGGTGTTTTGTGCTTAGGGTTTTTCTTTTTTATTAAATGAAAGCAGAAGTTGGTTTTGGCAATAATTTCTTGGTTGTAAATTGGAGCATTCATTAACACATCTCAAGGGAATTTAGCAATTCAGTGTAGTAGTATTTATTTTAAATATCTCAGAAAGTTGTTTTCAGAAGTGTTGTTAAAAAAATAGTTCTTTATGTTTAGTCTTGTTCATTTATATTTTTATAATTTAAATTTTAAAATAGGATTTAAAAATTTTGTTATGATTATTTTTTTAAGTATTCAAACTTAAATATTCCCTTTCATGTTAATAGGCAAAACGATGGGAATTTCAGGACATGCAGGCTGAAAATTCATTCTCAGAATTTGCTGCTTTAACTTCACAGTTATGGAAAATATTGCTCTCACCTACCCCTTCCTAATCAAAAAGCACACTTTTGAAGACTTTTGAATACTTCAAAATATTTCCTGTAAATAATCAAGCAGGTATGAGAGTTAATATTTTTGTTGTCATTGAGTTATTAGGATAATCTGACATTTTGTCTTTTTAGAGAACAAATAGATACACAAAAGATGTTTGGCGTTTATCAGATATTTAAAGGAATAAAATAATGTTTCAAATAGGTGAAATTTCTCATTCAAGCTACCATCAAAGTCAAAAAAGTCAATACATTCTGAAGTCACTTAAATAACTTCTGCTGGGAATCCACCCTTTCAATCAGCCAATAATCAACTGGTCCATGAAACTGCACTGACACTTTTAAAGAGATCCAAAATTGTATGGTTAAAGATAGACCTGGAAATACAATTCAGTCTGATAAAATAGTTGAGAGGAAATATATTCTAAAGGAAAAGCTATAGCCAGCTCCTCAGTCACTATGCCATTCCTGTTATATCTTCTTAAGGCTTCTGTTCTCTCCTGTGGTCTGCACAGAAAATCTGAGTGCCCAACTTAGACCTTAAGAAGAGGATTAAGGAGTCTGACTACATACTAAATCATGGTTGAGTATATCTGAGATGATGAATATGGAAGTGCTCCTCAGCACCTAAACCCAGCTATGCAGCTCATTCTGTGTTGATCAAAATCAAATACCCCTCACCATCTTTTCTCCACTCTGCTCTCCTTCTACCTGCCTAGCGGGCACATGGACCAAAATAAGCTGGGCATGTTCTCCCACCAATTACCCAATTTCAATGTGATAGGAAGTCAACCTATGACTTAATGTGACCTGGATCCCTTGAAGCATGATCCTCAACCTCTGAAGCCAGTAGATTAAAATTAATGGCTTTCATTAGTGCACAGTGAGAAAACCAGCAAGTTCCATACAGTAGTTCTGGATGTCTCGCTCTTTGCTACTGGAAGCACTGTCAAATTTTCTTTTTAAATGTATGAATAATGCACAAAATTATTCTGAAGTTCTATCTTTACCTAAAGTTAAAAAATTAGGCATTAATAAAGATCATGAAGTGTGTTCTTTGAAACAGCTCACAGGCCAACATCTGCCAGAACACCAACATTTTTTTGTACTTTATTGCAATACCTATAAGACAGAGGGCATTCAGACAGGCCTAGCTTACTAAGCTTACATAAGAACTTGTGTTGCTCTGTTTCAAACCCAAAGGAAATAACCTTCCTGCTACTGCTAATCAAAACAAACTTGCTCATATGCAATTATAGCATCCTGACCTTTTTAAACTCTATATTAAGGATTTCAGAGCATGTGATATTAGCATGTGTTGGGGAGTATTTTTACCATTAGCCTCATGCACTCACATGAATACAAATTGACTATCAGAAACAACTCTAAGAAAATTAACATTTTCCCCTCAATCTTTGGGCAAAGTAATATCTTCTTTACATTAGACTTTTTGAATTAGTATTTAGTGATGTACACTGCTATCTACAGTTCACATACATATGTTTTCATATATACATACATATTTATAGACATATAGATACATATTTATATATCATAGTTACCACTGAATATGGAAATACATGCACATATATGCACAGGCACACACAGTTCCTTCATATTTTCAAGAAAGACATGTTTATCACAAAAATCATTACGTTGTATGTGAATTTCAGCAGCTTCAGTGAACACTCATTAACAGCACTGTGAGAGGTGGCTGCTGTGCAACAGAAACACTCACACCTCACACAGAAAGAAAATTAGATGGACTTTTCAAAAATATGTATCTCAAAGTCGCTCCCAGATTTACAGTTTATGATGTCTGTTTGTAAACAATTGCATTGGCATGTTTGAAAAACAAATGACTGTCTTTTCCAGTACTCTTAGGCACATAAAGCTGAGATGAGATGATGCAGTCTCTATGTCTTTATTGGTGTATTTTTCAGTCTAGAGTAGTAGTCCTCACTTATCAGCAATTTAAAGGAATTTATTTACCCGCCAGACAGAAATTCTGCTGTTTATTACTACCTGCAGCTGAGGTGCACACTGCTTATTTGGATTGATGGTGTAATTTCTGCCCCAGAAGGACTAAAGCAGCTACATTAGTCTCTGGAAGTGAGCTAAGTTCAGATTCCTAAAATAGCACAACATACCAGGAATAAATGCTTTGTCCTCTACCCCTTTCTTGGTGGCATTTGCAAAAGCACCTATGATATATAGCTCAAGGCAGTTTAAAAGACAGTAAAATTTCTAAATCATCACAGCGGCTCTGAAAATTATATCTGACAGAACATGGACCTTTTGGTTCCTGAACACTTTTTTAAAATCTGACTTCAGGCAGCTTCTTAAAAATACAGAGGTGAGAAATCAGTGGTCCTTGTGTTTCAGTGCCGTGCTTGTAACATTTGTATCATTTCAATCTTGTATTTATTCAAGATGGAGAGATTTATGGTGGAATAAAGTCAATAGAAAAAAACACATCTGAATTCTAATTACATTTATAATGGGGTGGCCATGGAAAGGTGTCCTTACTAAATAAATATTCATGTTGACTTTGAAGCAACCTTTAAAAAATGCAGAATTTGAACTAAACAAATATTTTAACTTTAAATCATCCTAGCACTCCAGATTTCATCTTTTTATCGATTAAATAAAGGTCAAAAAAATTAAAGTCATTGTCACAACTGGGAAGTTTCCTGTGCTTGGCATAAGTAGTATAAAAGGTCAATTTTAAAAATACAACTGATATTGAGCATATGATTTAGGACTTTTGATTCATTCTTACATGCAGGTAACAGATCAGTTCAGCATGTGAGCTAAATCACATTTTTCCAGCATTTTTTAAATTCTTATCTGAGTCTCACACTTATACAAGTCACTCTTGTCAATATGCTGACAATTTTTGGCCAGTTTCCAATTTGTGAAAATTATCTACTTGATACAGTATCTCAAGATCCTCTTTCAAAACTACTTTTGCTTTTGAGCTATCAAGCATCAAAAAATGAGATTTAAGAAATATAATTATGATCTGAGAGAGATCTGAGAATTCTGAGAAGAATAGATATAGAAAAATAGCATTGTCTAAAAGCCAGGAAAATGGGATGCTATGCTTTTACTAATATACCGTGTGACCTGGGGACTATAATTTTATTTTGCCATACTTTTTCTCCCACTCATAGAATAAACAAATTAGATTCTGCAGATCTGGTGCGAGGATACCTTTCTTAAGGTTCTCTCCATTTTATTTCCTATTTGTGTTTAGTGTGCTTTTATGTAATTTTTGTTATTTGTTTATAATACTATATATTTTACCCCATAGCTCTGTTTTTCTGCATGTCTGGGTAAGCAGGACAATCTTTCCTGGAGCTCCAGCCCTTTGTTTTAAATTTGCACCTCAGTTCAAAGCATAGTAGAAAAAAAGACTCACACTGGCTTAGTCAAAATTTTAAAAACTTTTCCCTTTCTACTTAAGGTAGACACCACACACACTTGCTCACTATAAGACAGAAAGCAAACAAGCAAAAAACCCACCAAAACACCCAAACCACTCTAAACCAAAGGAAAAAAAAGGTGTACGTTTTATTGAAATGAATGCTCATTAGCAGTTACAGTGCTTTACATGTGTTCCTGGAGTGCATCTTCCAGCTTAATTTAATCAGAAAGAAATTGCTTTGCACTCTCCAAGACAGCTTGGCAGCATGAACTAAATTGTAGTACACAGGGACAATTAAAAAGTTCACTTCAGAAGTGTGCATCTGATCCAAACATAATCTCCAATAAAGATATAACTGTTGAGACAGCCAGAGCAGTACAAAATGTGTTGATTTCTGCTTCTTTCTCACACACCTTTTCTATATCTTATGTCTTCCAAAGCTAATTTTACAGTTAAGGAATTTCAGAAAATTTATCATTTTACCATGACAAATCTCAAAATTTCCCATCATTTTCCTGCATAAAATCTAAAGGACAGTACTTGTACCTTGTCTCAATGCTATTTCTTGTTTTTTCCTTTTTTTTTTTTCCTTGCTGTTAGGCCTTCTGCTACAAACATGGACAAAGTTAGCTTTACCCTGTCATCTTATTTATTCTGTTGAAATGGTTGTCACCCAAGCCAAAAATGCCTGGTGTGTTCCATACATCCCTCATATGGAAAACACCAAGCACAGTCTTTACCGTGTGCCTGATGGCTTAGAGAGAAGACGAACTTAGTAGGCTTAATGAAAATACATTGTCTGTGGAAACACAGATTCACCCAACCATTGTACCTAAAAGAGGAGTGGTGGTGCATTTCTCATTTCCAAACCCACTGAATTTTGCTGATTTAGCAGGAAGATGTTAATCACTTTGACAAAAACTTGCATGGAATGAAGCAAGACACAAAAAAGGGAATTAGCCAAAAAAAACCCCAGTTATGCATGCCCTCAGTCAGGTATTTGGTCATCTAGTGACAGATAGGTAAGTTGGGAGTCAGAAGGTATCAGAAAATATGCTTGTAGTATGAAGGAAGACCTGGATATGATAATGTTAAGGGAGAAAACTGGAAGTGTTTTTAAGGTAATGACAGTAGGTTAGTGCTTGGCATTAAGACAGGAAGACTAAGTATCAATGTAAGTATTTCTTGGCATGTAAGAATCTCTTGAATTGCCTAAGAATCCCAGGCATCACCAAATTATCTTACACAATGCTAGAACATGGGTGCAACACAAACTAGCAATGTTCAGTCATAGCAGCGAAAGGACAGGTTTCTCTTATATCAGTATTCTGTGTGTTCATGAGGATGGAACTTTTAGTGTGGTGTGTTATAATATGACTATGCATTACTGGAAATTACTGGAAATTATGTCATTGCCAGTATATTGAATTTATTGGATTATTCCCTGCATGGCTTTATTGTTTAAACTGTATGTTTTCTTTTAACTCCAAAGAAATGAAATATCCTCATAGGCAATACAGATAATTGAATTTCTACTCTGGACCCAATATAAGCTTTAAATCATCAAGCATAATTCCCCAAATAGATTGTTTAGCTCTCTCCTGAATTAGACAGCTTGGTAGAGCTGCTCATTTTGGTCTGATGGGCAAAGCAGATAAACCAATATAAGTACCTACATATGTTCCAAAAGCATAGGAGATAATGGAATTAGATAAATTCCTCTTAAAACAACAGAAAAAAAACCAACAAACCCTAATCTCTACTATTAATATTCACCAAAAAAAATGTTCTACTGAATTTAATTAGCTTTACTGAAAGATGGTGTCAAGTGTTGCTCAGTCAGCTAATTAGTTAATAAGAGAGAATTTAAAATATCATGAGAGACTTGTATCTTATGTCATTCACAATTTCCATAGTTGTTCCTGTGTAAAAATTTTCCCAGAGAATAGGTGAAAGAAATTCATTATCATGGATCAGCCTGACAGCATCTGAGACAGGTAACTGTTGAATGCGGAAGCTAACAAGAGGACTGCAAAGGCAAATACCAGAGTAAAAACCCAGAGTGGATGACACTCAAAAATGAATAAATCGAGAAATCCTGCAGAGAAAACAAGCATAGAAATAGATCAAAAATGTAGATCAAACAAGAGCACTTCTTATCCTTTCTACACACATAGCCAGCCTGTCACTGGCAAAACCTTACTGTTATTGTATACAACTATGTTTCTTCAGCTGCTGCATATAAATGCATATTAAGGGTCTTTCATGGTGCCCGATAGGCTTTATACCTCTATCCATGTTTCTTGCATTACATTCATCCTGGTTAAAGTTACGTGTCAAAATTGCAATGAATTAAAAATATTTCTCTAAAATCTATCCACTTTTCAAAGTGACTCTCAAATGTCATATACCAAGGTATATGGGAAGCATTTTAGGTTTGACACTATTTTAGAAAGGATTTTCCAGTGCTCTGTGTTCCGAAACAAATCCAACAACAAAAAGCCCAAACCACCATNGGTTACCATATTGTTTTCATTCTTCAACATATATCTAGGCTTTAATATGTATCCAGCCACCCTCACACTATCTCAAATGGTTTGACTTGAGCTAAATGAAAGGCACATGCTAACACAAAATCAAACTCCTGAAGGAGCTTGCATCTCAGCAGATGCCTATAGAAGAGTGGAAAGCACTGTCCAGTTACCCTAACTCTGAGACAGAAGTTTCAAAAGTTACACTAAGTCTATTGGGTACCAGAAAAAAAAAATAGTAGTTTATTTTAAGAAATAAAGATATCCTTCAGTTCAGAACTCCTACAATTTTCCCATCTGAAAATCTTTCATTTAGCCATAGGAGTAGCTAAAATCAAATTATTTCAAGACAGATAGGAGTGATGAAAAAATATATGGCAGTAGAGATTATGCAAAAGCCTATGCACATAAACACTTGAACTGTTATATGTCAAATTCTATTCACAGATACTTTATTTTCCATTGGTCTGCTGGCATCAAATGTCACCATGAAAAGAATTTTCTGAAAAAATCAAGACATTTACATGATGTAATAGTCATCCTAGAGACTTGTGAGAATATTTTTAATATAACAGCAAGGCCTTATTCAAGGAAACTGTGAAGGTATATGAAAAATCAAACCCCAGTCAAATAAAACACACACTCAGTGGTTTGAAACATGGAGAAGTTTGTCTGAATCCTTTTTAAACATTGAAAAACAGTTTCTAAGCTTTCTGAATGTAATAAACATCAGGAAAATTGTAGAAATTTAGCCTTTTTCATCAGCATTTTGCAAAATGAGTACATGAGTACACCCCTAATTCATACTCCTAATTTACACTATTACCATGTGCAGGATACCGTGTTGTATTTTTGAAAGAAGATCTTACTAATATTTTCCTTTCTTTCTCACTTCTTCTCTCTGCTATAAAATTTGACAGACTTTTTAATTTTCATAAGATAAGAATAATTCTTCGAAGACAGAGAGAAGGTTGCTGAAACTTTAGGTGCATAAAAATATAAGATATACATTTAGCAAAAAATAGTAATTTTATTTAGTTCTATCTTTGTCCCCCAAAAGTACTGGTTTCTCTTATTTTTATTTTTCATATAAATAATTCAATAACTTAATAAATCAAATTAATCTTGTGTTGTTCTAGATATAAATGATATCTCCTAAGTAAGCAATTAGAAGGAATTATTTTTAATAAAATTTATATTTTTTTACTTCCTTAAGATATTAATACATTGCCTTTCATTTTAGAATCATAGAGCTGGGAAAAAAATGTTTATAATGATCAGCAGTGAACTAATGACTATCCATGGCAGGTTATCCAATTCTCCTTTGAACTTTTACTAAAGAATAAAATATATCAATTAACAAACCACTGTGAAGACTATTTCTGCCTGTGGCTGGTAAGCCTCTTGGATGGATTTCATCTTACAAAATGCAGATGTCTGTAGTACAGAGCCAGTCACTTTAAAAGATGCCTTTGTGTGAAAGTAAGGAACACTTTCAGGTTTCAGGTCTTCTCATCTTAAAACAGACATCTGAAACTGAATGTCTCTTTTCAAAGAGTCTATTATTTTCTCCATTATTTCTCAAGAAAGCTTTACAGGGATCCCACTCTTGAACCCTGAAAATCCAAATGACAATTATGATCCATCAAAAACTCAACACCCAGCAAGGGTGCACAGAAAGTTTTTATCCCTTTAGCTAAGCTTCCTGCCAGAAAACTCAGTGTATTTTTCTTACAGAAAGTTGTAACTTAATCTTACATTAGTTATCTATTTTTCTAGGTGGTGGCTTGGATGGTGGTTTTAGAGAAAAAAAGAAGCAACTGCTTCAACATTCTGTCACCAACTACTAAATTCCCAAAAGCAGGAAGCTGGCTTTCACTATTGGAGAAAAAACAACATTCTCCTTTGGATATGATTTTTTGAACTGTTCTTTGGGTTTCCAGAACTGCAAGCACTGGTACTGAGCAGGACAGAAGATGCTGGCATGTTGGGATTTTTTCATAGTTCAAAATCTGTTCATACCTCAAATTCAGTGTGTTCATTTTGTTCCCTCCATATAGAAAATTGTGTTTCCGAGAACAACAGAATTAAAATGAGGTAATTAAAATGCAAAGAAAGAATGCTATTTTTTTCAGGGGTTTTTTTTATGAATTGTAGTATTAATCTACTCAAGAGACAAACTGAAAGAATCATCTTTTGAATTCTGAGTTGCTGCTAGTGCTAACAGAACTTTTTAGTCCAAATTTTTTTTTTGCTTTGGGTGTCACAAATATAAACCATCTGGTATGCCAGCTGCCCATGTTTCTTTTTACATATAGAGTAAGAGAGGGTAAAAAAATTCCAAAATTGCAGACATTACCCATTTTCTGCTTATCATCATCATCCTCATCATTATGATCTTTTTAGCATTTTAATACTTGACTTTGCTGCATATCTCTTGATATGCTGTAGAATAGAGTTTTGTTTTGCTTCCATGAGTGCTCTGTGTGATTTAAGTGAGGTAGAAATCTGGAATACATCTTATTATGATTTTACTGTTCACTAGTTGCAATTCTGCTTCACAAGTTAACATAAATTTTATTACTAAATTTATCTACCTGTATGATTTTAAAGAAGATTAATTTCTCAATGCAAAACGATTTTAAATACAGTTGAAGAGTATATTAATTTTAACCTGAGGCTGAGTTTTGTTCTCTGCATTTCATTTAATTTACAAATTTTTGACAGAACTATTCAAAGGTCTGTATTCTGCTTAAGTTCTAACAGCTAGCACCCCAATTTAATTACACCTCAGCTACAGTTTATCAGCTTTCTGCCTGAGAAAAGCAAATAAATGTAATTGAGTCAAAGATTTGCTGATATCAGCAAGCTGTTCCAGGCACAGTTTCACTCAGTTTGAAGAAAATTCTAGGATGCTGGTCCATCATTCTCAATAATTGTCCTGAATGTTATTCAAAGCTTTGTCCAGACAATTCTGAAGAAGTCAACTTTTCTACAGGTAGCATAAAGTTATTATTTTCAATACAAATTCTTGTTTTACGCATCAGGGGAAAAAAATATCTAGAAAGAGGCTGTTTTTCCTGTTAGAATCATCCCTATAGGTAGATATGGGCCTTGTCTTAAATTGGGTCTCTGAACTTGGAGGGGCATCAAGGGCTAAAAATTTGAAGACTGATTTCACAGGTAGCTACTCCATATTTGGGAGCACAATGTGGAAAAAACTCTAGTCCTTTCTTCAGGAAATCCACACCTTCAGCTGAGGTAATCAAGGGATCATCATATGATTGTACATCAAAAGCTCCAAGATAATCTTCCTTATCAGTAAAAATCAGAGCAATTGTACTCACAGACCAAAACCTGCTAGGATTTTTTTCTGTGCTTGCATACTCCCAATGTGAACCTTCTCTGCTTAGCAGAACAAGAGAATTAAATTCTGAAGGATCTTGGAAAAAAAGTTGATCTAAAACACTTATATGCAGCATGGCTCATTGTAGATGTTATCAAGCAGTAGAACAAACATTCTGAATTGATGTCAGAAAAAGCTCTATAAAGAGGGAAATATAAAATGGGAAAGTGATGAACATATTTAATCACATAAATCAGAATTTAAATAAATAAGTAGTCACTATTTCTTGTAAGGAGAATTTTTAATTAAATAAGAACAATAATTCATATAAAGTCATACGGTTTTTTGTGCAAGGTCTGGGGAAAAAGACCCATCAAATTCAGAATACAAATTATAATTTCCCTACCCACCTGTTAATGGTTAAAAAAAAATAGTATTTAATTCCATTCCTACAGCATAATCAGGGAGTCCACCTGTGTTGGTTATCTACTTTAAACTACATGAAAATTATGTCTCTTGCCCATAAATTACCATGAATGAACCCTGAAAGTACTTTATTCAAATGTACAGTATGAAAGCTCTTCTGTTGTAAGTATTCACTCTTTTATCCTGTCAATCTTTTTAATCTACTTCTAATAAATGAGAGGATAATTTTTTCTCTTTTGGAACATAAGCAAAGTAATGTAGATATTGTCTACCCATAACCAAGTCCCTTACACCAAATATAATAAGTATCAAAGCCTTTAATTTAATATTATATCCAATGACCTGAACTTATTTTACCTTTATTTCTTCTTTAACATTTAATATAATCAAAATTCAGGAAGCCCATAAGCTCATTGAAGAAAAAAGACTAGAAAATTTAATATTTTTCAATCATGATAACAGAATAGTGACTTTATTCTTTGGAACACCATTAGACCTTATATTTTTGATCAAATTGATTTAGTTTGTACATTATTTTAGTTTATCTTTAGGTTTTTCACCCAGAGGGTGCTTGAACACTGGAAAAGTGTCCCCTGAGAAGTGGTCACAGCACCAGCCTGACAGAGTTCAAGAAGCATTTGGACAATGCTCTCAGATATATGGTTTGTGTTGGAACCCAGAGTGCAGGGAATATTTCTCTGCCTGTTTTGAAGCATTTAACTCCCATGAACAGCACAGTTTTTTGACCTTTGTCTGTGAAAAAAATTACCAACTCTCTGGGGAGAATCAGAATCTATTCTGGTTTAAATTAGGTGGTAGAACATTATGTAAAATTGTCACAGGGTGAAAAATTTAGAGTTTTGGGTTTGTTAATATAGTAAATAGATAAAAAGTAAAAAGCTAAGATGGAGGATTAGTTGTAGTTTTTAAACTCCCTTCTCCTTCTATCCCTCCATATTCTGCAGTGGAGTTGATTTAAGGTTATTGGATGAAAAGTTCTGCAGTTCCTATCTGTGTAACAAAATAAGTTACTGAATATTGGTGGAAAAATCAAAATATCTGTCGTCTTTCATTTTAATTGGATAATTTACTTTTAAGAAAGCCGTGTAATTCTGATAAGGAGGCACTCTCCTGCATGCTCTACTGTGTGCTGTGTCTGAGCCAGGTCAGCAGCTCTGATAAGAACTTAATAAACAACTGTCTACAACACAGCCTTGGAAGTCTCCTTTTGTCTCTCGGTCTCCTTCCTCCATCACGAGAAGAAATTTTAATTAAGGCACGAAAACATTTACGGCACGGTATTATGTCAGTGTGTCCTGTGCAGGGCCAGAAATTGGATTTGGTGATCCAGATGGGGCTCTTCCAACTCAGTATATTCTACTAACTTGTCTTGCTGTAGATGTCAGATACCACTGATGGCTTTCTAGGAAAAGCCAAAAGTTGCACCAAACATTTTAACACAATTCAGGATTAAAACCACTGCTACCAAGGAAGGAAAACATGGTTAACTATTCTTTTCAACTCAAGAGATACCTGCAGTTGCCTCTTAAAGCTGAATGGTAACAGCTTGCCCAGTAAGGCATCCAAACCTATCGCTTCCTAGGAGTCAGGGCCACTGCTGTCATAGGAGCAGTCACATAATTACTTGTCCTTCTAGAAGCCAGTGACTCTAGTGATCACAGGAACTCATTACATTTTTGTGAATTGTAAAGATGCACGATATAATTGAAGCTGATTATCCGTGTTCCCTAGATTCTCTCTAAGAAAGAAATTTTAGCTATCAGTATAGGGTAATAAGAGATCAGATGGTTGGCAAAAAACTTCACCTTGATTTTGCTTCCTCATCACTGCTCTTTAATTCTTCTACCAGTATATTAGTGGCAGCACCAAATGTATATTATGCCCCTCTTAAGGAACAGCAGGATTGGAGAGAATCGCGAATTTGGGAAAGTGATAATTGACAGATGAATCTCACAGAAAGTGATAGATAAAACATTCTGAAATGTTAGCATGAAGAATGTATGCATTATGCAAAAGAAGAAAAAGAGAAAAACATCTTTTGCAATGTGTAGCATATAAAACTTTATAGATGTGATGACATAACATTTTGCAGTGACCAGCTGTGATCTTTCAGTTCAATTGTGCTATAAAAATGAAGCAATGAGAGCTTGTTATAGCTACCTGCTCAAACATGTAAGTAACCCTGTTAGTGATGGAATGAAAATGACTAGAACTCTGCAAGAAAATAATTGTTTAATAAATATTATGTGCTTTTGCATAAAAACCACCATACAATCATATACCTTTAATGACAACAACCAGAGCTTATCTTTTGGTGTTTAAACCCATGACAAAAATTTTTCCCTCCAGTGAGCAAAATAGCACCAGCAAGAGGCTGGTTAGATAAACTAGGCTCTTGCAAGAGAGAGGTGAAAGGATGGATGCAGATGATGACAACGTTGGCAGGTTTCTAGCTTACTCTATGACTCACAGTTGAATATTGCTCACACGCTGTTATTAACAGAGGCATTTGGGACCAGGACTATGAAGCGGATAGCTTGCTATACCAAGAAGTGTTCTGAGATAATTAGTAGTGATAAAATGCCAGTGCTTCTGACTGTGTGAGAAAAGGTGTGTAGTCAGCTCAAGAATCATTTGTCATTTTATACTATGTCTATAAGCTAACCTGCCTTAGAGGATCCTAAAAGTTTATTTTTTTAATGAGAGTGGGATTTTTTTAAAAAAATAATGACAGCAGTTTTCATAATGGCTGCAGAACCCCTGAAGATAACAGTTAAAATGCAGCTATGAGTGGGAAAAAAACCATAAAACTTTGCTAAAATAAGAATTTCCCCTCATTTATACTGACAGAAATTGCTAGAATTTGGTTTTCCAGTGCATTAATATAAAGTTGTTTTAAATTAAAGACTAGGGCTATAACATAATGGAGCTCTATTTTCTTTAGATGTACGCTCAAAAGCTTTTAGATTCTCAAATCAATTTACTGCTAAAATGGGAATTTTTTACATATCACCTGTGCCCAAGAAAAAGAGGTACAGCTTTTGTTCCGAGTCTGATAGAAGATCAGCCTTAAAGAATAGCTTAATGGAAAACTCGACAAAAATGCCAAAGTTACAAATCCTAAACTCCCTAATAATTCTGAAGCAGCCACCATTGCTGTGATGCAATATTGTTTCTTGTAGCCATTTACCATAAGCAAGGCTGAAAATACCATATTTTCATTTTTTTTGATAACTGATCTTCCTAATGTAGAGTACATCTTCCCATTACCTATAGTTTTAGCAAAAATTCTAGCATTTTTCTTTTTTAAACTGGAGAAAAAATGTTTGATTGAATTAAGCTAATGATTCTGACAGCTACCTACTTCTCAGTATCAATGGAAATATTTTACTCTAGTCCATTTGAATACTGACATGTATTTGTAAAATAAAAATAATACTGTCTTCTGTCACTAGCTGTAAACGGCTAAGGTGCTTCATTGTATGTTCCACAGAAAAATTATGTGAGCATGCATTTGCTCTGGGTAGAAAATATTTTTTATATTTTTATATTTTATTTTGTCCGTGTTGGTCACTGGCTTTTTGTGAGGCAAAGATCACAAAATTAGCATAAAATGGCAAAATAACACACCTTTGTTTAAACTAATTCCAGTATTTCTTATCTTCCAGGAGCTTGGCCTTGTAATCTCGAAAATACTATATTCACTATTTAGTATATTTTTACTTCTCTATACATTTTATCTTTCACGGATAGATTTTGCTTTGAATTTAATGAAAGCTTCCTTGTTATTTTTCAAATTGTTTTTCCCTTATAGAAATTTAAATTAGTGCCTTCTTAGATGTTTGTCAACTAAACTTTTACATATCCTGATTTAATCGATGAATTATTGTCTGTGTAGCAGAAAGATGAAAAGAATGTATTACAGAGAATATTGTAGATTATCATCTCATTTCATCTCTGCTGTAGACCAGTTCTTGCACAAGAAACACCCAGTTATTTCAATATTATTCCATTGACAAGCATTGCTTTAGCAAAGATTTAAATTTCAAAGAGCTTGACAACTCTTCAAATTGCTGATTGTTTATTTTCTGCCCTGTTTCTATTTGTGCTTCATCTCCCTTTGCAGAGAACACAATTCAAACACATTGAAGAAAGGGAAGGCTTCATAGCAGGGATGGTATGTTTGATGGTATGTTTGATGAATAAATATAACATTACTGGTGTCTGTCTTCATTAGAAAAGTGCTGGTTTAAGAACCTGCAAAGGTGTATAATTTATATGATCACAATGTGAAAAATCAAGGGGTTTTCCTCTATACTACTTTCTCTGTAGACCTTTGTGGTCAAAATTGAAAAGGTAGCTATTAAAACATAATGCAGAAAACTGTTTCTGCTTAACTTTAACACAGAGAAAATGAGTAAATAAAATGAAATAAAAGTCAGACTCTTTTCTTATTCCTATATACATATTGAATATAACTTTTGCTCATATTATTTCATGTGTTAGGCCTTGAGTTGATCTGTTATTCATAAGTAGTGAGGTACCAAGGAGAGAAATAGAGTTCACAGCTAAAAACAACCCCAGAGGAAAACCTTTTTGGTCATTGACACATTCCCTCATAACTGCAGAAATCTATTTTATAGTAGGGGAAGTCTCCCAGGCAGGGAGTAAAGCATTTATCATTGACATCCTCACTTCATCTACCTTTTAGATAACTCATTTGACAGAACTGTCTCTCTGGAATAAAGATAGATGCTTTATTAGCTTCGCTAATAACCAAATTCTAATGATTCCCAGAAATAAGGAGAATGGGGGGAAAAGCTCTTGAATTAAAGAACAACAATTTAAACCATGTCTTGAGGAAAATCAGCAAATGACTCAGTAAATGACTCAGGAAATGACTCAGCAAACATCCTTACAAAATATAACAATTTTTTAATAGTTCACTCCCTTGAAGGAAATCACTAAAGAAAAATAAAAGGGGTCCAAAAACTGCATTCTTGTAAGGGCTTTTGCTGTCATTCCTGTTAGCAAAGCTAGTTAAAGTGGATTTTTGGTTTAAGGAATAGGAAACAAAAAAAATATGTTCAGAACGTAAGTGAACAGGACAAGGCCAGCAATGGAGGCTGACATGCTTTTGTGATGCTGTTTAAGTCTGAGATGGGAGAGGGGACGCCCTACCTTTGGACAACTAAGCTTTGGATCTGAGTTAAGGAACTCACCTTCACGTAACAGTGTGAAGGACAGGGATACTCTGACTTCTCTGCTGGAAGGCCATGGTGTCACACACCCCTGTGCTGATCGAGCACCAGTCTGCTTGGCTTCCCTTCTCTGCTGCCCCGACTTCCCTCACACTCATTGACACCTGTCTGCTGCTCAGTGAGCTGGGGTACAGCAGAAAACTCATCCAGCAAGCAAGGGAATTGCTTTACACCAGTTTAGCTCCTCACTGATGAGGGTCAGACAAATGTCAGTGCTGACACAGGCAAGGAAGAAGGCAAAACCACTCATTTGGGCAGATTTGATGAGGTTTGCTGCATCCTCTAGTTTCACTGACAAATTCTGTCTCTTCATCAATCTTTAATGGATCTTTTTGCTCTCTTTTCTTGGTTAGAATTCTCTATCCTAGCTAAACCATAAGGACCCTATGGAAATGAACATGTTAGTTTAAGTATCCAATTTTAGGCCTAAAATTAGACAATGTTGTGGCTTTATAGGCTTTGCATTTAAGACACAGCTTGTGCAGTGATAAATTTGCCATCTTGTACTTAGCTGCAGTGGTCCCATGTTACCCTGTTTCAATTCACCTGCTAAGTTAAATCAGCCATTAAGCAATAAATCTTTAAAGCCATGTAAGGGACATGTGTGCACAAATCAAATTATTTATTAACAATATACCTCAGCAAAATGTCAGCGCGTACTGAGGACCTCCTGCACACCACTTTAAAAATAAGTTCCCCGGAGCACAACTCAAAAAATTGATTGAGTGCACTAATGTATTCTCATGTATTTCTCTTGATGCTGAATTTACCTCATGCATGAAAGATTTTGCAGGGCAATACACAAGTTATTTATTCTTTGTTCTGGAAGGTGTTAAGCCAAGACTTTCAAGTATACCTAAGCATGTGCAAAAAGCAGGTTTTTTGCAAATATTTCTGAAAAAAACCACCAGAATAAGGAGTGAACTTTTGTCATTTTTCTATTATTTGCTTGAATGAGTGAGAATTATTGAGTTTATTAGATTATAAGCAAAAGAAAATATTTAGTCAAAGTGATTTCCCTTGATTTTCTCCATTTATTTCTGGATCCCTTGTCTTGTTCTTTTCTCCGTTTTAATTTCTAATTTCTCCAGTCCTCATTTTCTATTCTATCTTCCCCTTTGTGCTTTGTGACAAGGAAATGACAGATGCATAGTCTGCTACCTAGTTAAGAAAAAAATATTCCAAATTAAACTTCAATAAATGCTTAACAACTGGGGAGCTTTATTTAGCAAATAACAGGTTTAAAAAGTGATATCTCTTAAGGTATGTGCTTCTTTAATGTGTGTTTATATAAGCCGTAATATGTCTTGATAGTCCATTACAGAAATGAGTAAGTATAGAGAATATATGTTAAAATTTCCCCAAATAATGCCTGCAAGCAGGCACTGAGGCAAATATTAATTATGCAGCTTATGAACTCTTCAGCTTTGCCAAATACTGTGACTGAATTTCACAAGGCAAGACATATGGTAAATGACATTGTGTCTGTCCTAATATAGCAAATGTGATTCAATTTTCATGTAAACCTACTCTGACAATTTCCTTATGTGATTTACATATGCATTTTATACTAAACTATTCCCCCTGAAGCGAATGTTGTGGATTGTATACTATAATTGTATTAACAAGGGAACACAAATACCATCAAACTTATTAGTTTCATGCTTATATTAGAATGTTCCTTTAAGCATAACTTTTAGATACCAGTTAATACTTTGTTTATATTATAAACTTTACGATCATGTATTTTTTTAACTTTGCTACAATGTAATTGCAGCATAATTAAGAGAAATTAATGGACCCTTAAACACTGGTCCATTTTGGTCTACAAGTAACTATGAGAATCCTTGCTTGTTCCTGTGCAGTGAATATGTTAAATATGTTTTCTTCCGCATTAAAGACATCAATATCGATAAAGCAGCACAATGAAATAATACTGCAGATGAAGTAGCTGCAAGAGATAATTTCTCGAGCACAAATGTTAGATCTGTTCATCTTTGAGCTGGGAAGGCTGGTGGTTCACAGGAGAAATTGCAAATTAGAATCCTCATTGCTTGATAAACTAACAAGATTTATACTAAATATATTTTGAAAAATGAAACTACTCTTTCTGTCATTTTTTTTTCATGCAAATGTTGTACAAAGCTTTTGTCTTTTTTTGCCATTATGAAATTGAAATTATAAAATTTTAAAAACTGGGTTTTTTTCATAAAAAGTGAAATGTTTGAAGGTGGTGGAGTTCTCCTCAAGAGACAGGCTACTCCAGTTTCCCAACCTCCATCACCCTGTTTTTTCTTCTTTTCTCATTCTAATTTAGCAAAATTTCTCCTCAAAATGTCAGCCAACCAACCAGTGAAACCCCTAAAGCTCAGAAGGTTCTTCAATGTTCCTGTAGTATTGAGAAGCTTTTTTTGAAGGAAACCAGAACCAGAAGACAGTAATTACTGTGGATCTGCTGCACACAGCTTCCTCCTGCAGAAACCAGGGAAGTTATTTGCATAATCCTTCAAAGGAAGCAGGAGCCTGGGATGAGGCAGCTTCCTCCCTCCGCAAGGGTTTCTGATCAGCAGTGAGTATCTTGTGGTGTCCAAATTTAGCTCAAGCATCTGGATTTCCTCATAATGCACATGCACCACCTTCAGTCTTTCACATTTAAGAGGCATTTTTCTAATTCTTTTTGATTCATAGTAAATTAAAACCCTAGGCATTAATGCATTTCTATGAGTTTAGAGTCTGCTCTTCATGTGGCTCAAGTTCACATTCCTTTCACTGTTTTCAGCACTTGACAACAGCATTTGTGACAGTATTACTAAAACCCAGTATGCACATTTGCAGAAAGATCATAAATGCTTCATAAAATAAAAAAATCAATAAATCAATATTTTAATAACTAACTAGTTGTAAAAAAGCACAGAACAAATTCAGCAAGAACTCTTCATATATTTCAAATGCTTTACTAAAAACCTATTGAAGACAGAAGAAAATTGGTATGTCTTGGATCCTACCCTAGGAACCTCTTCCATGGAACACTGATGAGCTTCATCATACATGTATTTAAGAACCTGTGACTTTTCTGGGAATTAGATGACTGAATTGTTCACATATCTGCTTTCTTGTGGTTAAACTATGTATGATTTCAGTTGTGCTTGGTAGCTGTATACAAACAGAACTATCTAACCTAGAAGTGTCTTTCAGGTACAATTCTTTTACGTTTGTTATTGAATTAGCAGGGAGAGTAGTTTTGATACTTTTTATTTTTTAATACTGAGCAGTATTGCTTCTCCTACGAAATAGTCAGAAACATTTCTATCTAGTCCTTCAATCCTCATTATAGCCTTTTTGTCATCAATCTAAATAGAAGCAGAGTGAACACAAAGAATCAATCTATCAGTCTTTGTAACAGCTGCTACAGGACAAAAGACCTGTCTAAACAGATCCTATTATCATAAAACCAGGACATGAGTATCACCTGAAAGCCACCTGAAACTCTGGCTCTTAAAAGAATCAAACTTTGAATAATTTAACTTCCTAGAATTAATTAGGAAAATCATAGCTCTTAAATGGACGAAAGGAAGTTAATGCAGGTAGCTCAAGAAATATGGGGTTCAGACAATAGATTTTTTCCTTTATTTTTTACTGGGCTCAACTATGTACAAAAATAGCTTCAAAGGTCATTCTTCATATGTTATCATTAAGACAGAAGATGAAGTGGTGATCAGAATGTTTTTCTGGATTATTTGAGCACCTTCTGTCTTTAACATGATTTCTGTTTAATGGTAAAAATTAAGAAATCAGAAGCTTAATAAGCAAAAGTGAGAAAATACAGAGGGATTATATATATGATTGCCTGCTTTGGCTGTTAAATTTAAAAAATTACTCCACACAACCTCAATTATTTATTATTCATAAAAAATTTTGCAAGTTTCCTTATGTATTCTTCTATGAGAGTACCAGTGGGATTTTGGCCCTTAACGGTAATCTGTTTCTTTACACTAAATTTGTCTTAGCATGTCTTACTGTGTCTTAATGATTCCAACTGCCAGTACAAACCTGTTGTAACAATATAAACCACTGTATTGTAAAAGTCTCTTTTATTTTTTCTTTTTTTTTTTTCCTTTTTAAATACCCTCCAGTTATAATTAATCTTTCTGGTTTTGAAACACATTCATTTTATTACTATGAACAATATACAACAAACCAGATATTGAAATAATTTACATAAAGGCATAGAGAGAAAGACATGAAGCTTACTGGACCATGACCACACTGGGAACAGCTATGCTGTCCACCTTGCAGAGGGAATTCCTGCTGGGTCATAGAAAACAATTTGAAAACTTGCTCCTTCCTCTATATGGAGTGCAAATCATTGCAGTTATGTCTACATGAACAGTTATACTTACTTAATTACACTTTACAGGAAAACTTAGCAAAAGTAATGTGAGTACTTAAAGTAGAGCCAGCACATATATATTTGTGAAATGTCCTAAACTACACTTGAGATAGGCAATTTGAAGCACCCAGTGGCTGAAAATACTTGAAGAGAAGGATATTGCACTTGCAGCACTTATCTACAGCCATGATCTTCTAAAGAGGAGTGGGTGTGAAGCTGTGAAGAAAAGCAATTCCATTCTCAGTAGGCTACCACAGTACATTTTCAAAAGTTTCTAATTGAAGATATGCTTCATTTGCCTTTGCTATAAAAGAAGTCACATTTACTCATGATTATGTCTGTAAATGACCTCATAAAAAGTAGTCTTGAAAAAAAAAACCTCAAAATCAATCCAAACAAAAGTAACATTTATTATGCATTTTTAATTATATAAAATTGTACATTTATTGATCTTATTATCTACCCAACATCAAAAGAGTTAAACTCCATTAAACTCAATAATTTAAAGCTATTTTGATTGCAGGTATATTATCTTTATTAGGAATATGCTTCATTCTAAAATGAAAAGGCCATATATTAAGGCTCTCAAAAACAATATATGAAAAGAATTATATTATTGTGACTAATGTATTATTCATAGTCAGTATATAGAGTGGAGCCTTCAGAAAGTTGTAATGAAAGTCTTTAATAAACTAGCACAAAGTTATCATGAAACATGCAAGAAAAACCAAGAATTGTCATACACCATTTTTATTGATTTCACTGACAATTAATTCTACTTGAATATTAGGACTAGAGGGCTTTTAATGCCATAGCCTAAGCATGTCTTACCTCATAATTAAGACTTTCAGCCATACCTAAACACACAGAGATTGATGGTCCACTTTGTTAAAGGTGCTTTAAATTCCAGAATTTTAGATTAGTTAGGGTTTTGTGACTTTTTTTATTGGGTTGTTTTGGGTTTTTTTTTTTTTCGGGGGGAGGAGTGAGGCTTTTTGTTTTGGTTTGTTGTTTTAAATAGAGTGGTAGAAAATAGGAGTCAATACATTTTAAACAGAAACTTTATGTCCTAGAAAAGCAACCCCAAAGCAACAAGATGTATTAAAAACCTTACAAATAATTTGCATAATTTAGCTTTTCTAGGAAAGTATGGGAAAAGGAAAGGGGACTGGTAATTTATACAAGTTTGCTCTCATTTTGTGCACAAACAGAACATGTCTGGTAGATCCTTCCAGTCACACCTCTAGTATAGTGAGGCTGACATAGAGGTTAATTTTACCTAACTTTAAGTTTCTATCGACCTCAACTAATCAGGTGAAATTTAGTTGTCAGTAAGCAATAATTTTTTCTGAGGTGTTCTATAGTTCATGTAAAAAAGAGAAATATATAGATGCTTGTTTTTAATAAAATATGCATTCCTTTCTACAATTTAAGAAGTCTGCATTGAGACCAAGCAGATATGTGATATGAGCAAGAACACTCTGCTATTCACCCAATCAAGAGATGTCCATATTTCCTTGGCCAAGCACTGCTGGACAAAGCCTTCAGCGAGAGCATTGGCTCATCTTTAAGGCCACAGATTTGCCTGCTACATAGAATTTTCAATCAATCCAGCCAGAATAAAACACTGCAAAGCCTACACAGAGTATTAGTTTGTTTCAAATTAAGGAACCAGAGCAACTGTAAATATCATGAGATTTCACTGATAAAATTTTTCAGGTCTCATGTTGGGAATAAATAACTTTGTTTCTTGACTTGAAACAGGAATAAATAATTAAATATTGGCATTTTGAATACCAGTTCCATTCACATTCATTTAAAATTTCTTTCAAGCTTCTAATTTTCAATTTCTCTATGGAAAGTCTCCAGGAATGAAGATATAGAGCTGTAAAAAAGTTCTCAGAGCTCAAATTTTGCTGACCATAAAGCAGCATGGTTCAGTGCTGATGGCTTTGTCCTTCATGCTGCTTCCCCCCATCTGTCCCAGCATTCCAAATGGATCACTATTACCTACTGAACTTTACTTCAGCAAATATGTACATATGAGCCAAATAAGTACCTCTCTCCAACTGTGGTTTAGAGGTCAACTTACAGTTCTTTTTCTGGCCTCAGAAAAAGAAGGAAAATACACACAGGTTCCAATATTTTCTCTGTTCTTGCTCAAATAAAAGCAAATAGGCTATATCTGATTTTGTATCAGGGAATTGTTCATATAACACCACTACATTTTTTTTTTCCTACGGAGTTTAAATTTGCGTTGTTTCTTTTTGAGATTTGAACAACCTAGATATTTTGAAAAATACACTTTTTAAGGAGATACATAAGTAAATCCATAATTATCATAATTTAACACCAACTGACAACAAACCACCACTCACTCACTCTCTCATTCACTCCCCTGCCCCTTCACAGGGATGAGGAGGAAAATCAGAAAAAGTAAAACACATGGCTTGAGAGAAAAACAGTTTATTAATTGGAAAAAAGAGTAAATTATGACAATACTAATAAGATAAAAACAATATTAACGTCATTGCAATGAAAAGGAGAGGAAGATTGAGGAATAAAAGCCAACAAGTGATGCATGGCACAGTTGTTCACCACCTGCTGGCTGCCCCCAAGCAGCAATTGGCCCCTCACAGATGATTATCCTCAGTTTATACACCGAACCTTTTGCTCCATGGAATGGAATATCCCTTTCACCAGTTCAGGTCAGCTGTCCTAGCCATGCTCTCTCCTGGCTTGTTGTGCAGCTGTTTTCTGGCAGAGCATAGGAAATTGATAACTCCTTGATTTAGAGTAAGCACTACTTAGGAACAACTAAAACATCAGTGTGATGTCAACATTATTCTCTCACAAAATTCAAAAGACAACAATGTATCGCTATCAAGAGGAACATAAACTCTATGTCAGCCAACACTAGGACAATAAAGTACTAACTTTGTCCATTTTCATTATTTGATCTATTTTTTCTTCTCCTGAGGAAATTTACCTTTCTTCTTCAACAATTCTTCAAAATTACTCCGATGGTTTAGAACCCACAGGTTTGAAGAAGGAAGGGTATGAGCTAAATGGAACTTGTACGTTTCTTATATGCCGTGTGCACTTGTGTCACTAAATATAATTGGCAAGATAAACTGTGCTTCTTCATAGCTTACCAGTTTTTGAGAGAAAAACAAAAAATTGGGAAGCTCGTGTATTTTACTGGAAGTTTCAGTAAGTTAGTCAGTTTGTGAAGTTTACATGCACTTTTCCTTATTTATTTAACTGGGGCACCCAACAGGCCAACATATGCAATTTAATGGTGCAATTTGCAGAAGTTAGAAAAAGCAGGATCCCTGCTGAAAATTTAAAGAGGGAGTGTACCTATTTTCTGCTTCTATTACTTCATATAATGGCTTCCCAGATGACACAGAATGGCAAGCAAGCAAAATGCTGATGATGCATGACTTACACCAACTGCTTGTGAATTGAAAGCAGATGTGGACAGTGGGAGGCTGACCATTTCTAATACAAGTTACAGTATAAGTAACTGGAAATAAAAAACACAACACAGTCTACCAGTAGTGTTCAAGAATATATGTCAGAGTTGAAATGTCTCCTTTTAAGAGGGTGGAAAAAATGACAGTCACCACAACAACAAAAAGGAAGCTGTATCAAACATATAGAGCAAAGAAATATAAACTATGAATATAATGGAAGTAGATAAAGCACAGTGACATTGCTGTGATTACATATGTTGCTATGTATAAGTCAAATTTATTTGGATTTTCAGCTTTACATTAAAAACTCCAATAGTATTCAAACCTGAACACCTGTAAGTGCCACTGTCATTGCTAGCATAAATCCACTATTTCATACAGAAAATATCTTTGTTAAAGAAGGACCACATGCTGCATACACACATCACTTTTAACTATACTCTTGATTACATTTATGTGCTCTGGAAAAGGGGAAGACAACCAGATTTTACTCCACTAGCACAAATTCCTGAGTCAGTACCTATATTTTCATTACAAGTTTCTTCATTTTCAACTACTACTTATCATAGTACTCTGATTATTTGCAATTCCTTACCTTCCCATGTGCACTGTATTTCTCTCTTATCGACTCTTTCACAAATCAGCCTTATTTATGGGTCTTTGGGGTTTTATCATAGCAAAACTTTCTCTAAAAGCAAGATACTCTAAGGTATATTCATAGTTTTTATCTCCCCAGTTCTTTTTTGTATCTAAACAACATAACCTCTTTTCTACCCTCGTTTGAGTAGACTTCTTTATTAAAGATCAATGCTAAATACCCTTAATTAATGTCAACACTTTCCTGGTGTTTTCAGGCTGTACCTGACCCCAGTTTGTATTTGGTGTACTGCAGTGAAGGTTATTAGTCATCTGAGACTATTTCACTAGAGCCATGTTAAATCACTTTCTACAAACTGTGGCAACATTTAACTTTCCCTGCTCACATTATTTTTCCAGCTCTCAACAAGTTTTTGGATATCCTTCTAACAGTTGCCTATTTTTTTTCCTGCTCACTTCAGATTAAAGCTCCATTTGTCTTGGGCATTTTGGCAGCTTTCAAAGAGTGAGACCATTCATCCTGGTTTGATCCTTATTCCACCCCCATGATTTTTTCTTTCTTCCTGTGAAATTTATGTCTTTTTCTGGAATATGGAACTTTTTTTCCTTTTCTAATACTGAAGTTAAAAAATTATATGACATTTTTGCATCAGCAGATTCACGTTTCAATGAATTACTTCTTACAAACTCTTTAAATCAATCTTGCCCTATCTCTGTTATTCACTGGGATTTTTGCCAGGAACCTCAGTGAGGAAATGGTATCAATATCACTCATGAGTTTTCAGTATTACTTAGAAGCAGCAAACACTTTGTACATGGAGGGAAAAAATCTATTTTCAAAACTAAGAAAAAGACTGGAGAGAAGTTCTGGAAATATGCAAAGAAAAATATATTTAAGGAGAAGATTGTTGTCTTTTGGGAATAAAAAATTTGGTAGAAATGCACCTGGTTTTCAGTTTTCCTGATAGTGTGTTTAGATTATTAATGGAGAATCACATAACAGTTCTGGTTTCTTTATCTGAAGATTTTAGAACCAGTATGTATCCAATACATACCAGTATGTATCGCTCTCTCAGGCTGTATGCACAGCCTACATATTGCTTTACTTCTTTTTCTTTCTGATTTGGTTCCTCAAGTCTGAGTGAACTAGTCAATGAATTGATCTACTCAGAAAACTTAGAATAAATAAAATGTTCTCTCTGCACCTGGAGAAGGAGCAGATGCTGTCAAGAGTGGTTTAGCACTTCAACAGACTGCTTCTGTCTGCACACCCAGTGACTTTTGCTAGTTCACCAGTCTGATTTCCTTAAAACTTTGGCAGCAAATATGTTCTACTTTATACTTTTATCTTTTAAATTAAATACAATACACTCTAATGAGTTTAGGCATAACTGTCATAGTGATATTGTCTCAAACTAAAGGCTTTAATGTATGAAATAATTACAACCAGAAATTTAAATAAACAACTCTGGGTCCGTTTTGTTACGTCATTGCATTTTAAAAAAAATCTCATCTGGCGTTTTCTTGCGTTTCCTTCAGAAGTTTTTTTCAGATGATGAGCTATGTGTGACACAGTGTCTCTTTCTCTGTTAATCCATGTCCTTCTTGTCCTTACTTGTCTTCCAAATGAAGTATTGCTTCTCAGAAATGTAGGCTACCCTCACATTCTAGAGCACAGGCGGGATGAATGACAGGATCAGCAGTCAGCTCTCACTTCTTCCCCAGAAGAGACAGGACTATTTAGTCTCACAAAATACATTGATTCACTTTTCCATGTTGAATTCTTTTGCTTCTTTTCAAAGTTTGCCTCTCTTTATCACAGGATAAACTTTCTAAATTTTCTCACTACCATGATAGTTCAGATAGATGAGCCAACACATCTGCCTAGCACTGTGTATTGTAACTCAAACCTTTGCACCATATTCCTTTGCTCCAAGTTGACATGATCTGAATCCGTACAACCCCTCACAGAAGGTGCTTAGATATCTAATCCTCATTACTCTCACTAAGATTTATGGCTTACAGTCTCAACTGCCTGTAAACATGTCCAATCCCTGATCCTGCAGCAGCAAGGTTAAGGAGTTCTTCCTCAGTGAACTAACTGAGGGTAGAATTTGATACAAAATATGACTGTAATTAATCATTAGGAAAGCATTATTATACACTTACCATAACATACTTATGCAAGGTGTCAGAAAATGGAAAATTTGCACCTAGCATTCTTAATTCCAGAATTCAAAGCAAAAAATTTTCAGCATTTTTCCCTGAGTTATTGCATATTATGGATACATTAATTGCCTTTGTTAATTCAGAGTAATTAGCAATCCTAATTTTTGCTCATGTTATGAAAACAAGTTAGTTAATCAAGGTGTTGTCTAAATAAGAGGAAATATTATGCAGTACAGAAGTGCTCATCACTTGTGAAATAAGATCTTCCATTTAAAAAGTTCTTCAGAATTCAGTTAAGCTATGAATTGCATCAAGCTCGGGGTTATTTTTCTGCTTTTTTTATCTAATTGTGCTTTATCTTTCAACAAACTGCTTCTCAATACCTTTTTTTTTTGTACTGAAAAAAGCCCTCCAGAAATCAAAGCTGCTTATCTCCATCACTGTGGCTTATTTACTTATTTTCATCTTACAGAAATATGTGAAAGGCTTCCTGTCCCACTGGTGCTTCTGTGAATGACAATTGGACGTTTATATTTCTAGTCCATAATTGATGGATTAAATTTATCTGACACTTCTCCTGTCTCTCTTATTTGAGGTGTGTACATTAATACGTGTGACCATACTAATTCATATAAATGTTGATTACTGTCACAGTCATACAATATCCATTTATATTCATAAGTATTGATCACTCTTATCAGCATGGATTCCCACAGACTTTCTAATATTTCAGTTAGAATTTTTTAAAATGTCCCAAGTATCCATTTGTATATTTAGAGTCCGTGTCATGAAGTCAATGTATTTTATGAAAAGTTACTCCTTTATAGATTTTGCTTGATATCATTTCAAGAATTAAGGTATAATCTTTAACATAAATACTGATGATTTACAACTGGATAATGCATGTTGCAGCTGGACTTCACTTGGTAACCTGATGTGCAAGGCCCATCATTGAAAAAAAATTTGAAAAAAATTACTTTTCTGTATTGCAGTGAGGTTTTGTAGAAATCAATATATTAAAAGATGATTTTTAAACTTAATACCAGGCAGTGGACACTAATATAGCTATTTAAATCTGAATTTTTGATATAGTAGATGTTCCTGTTGTTGCTTTGCTTTTACAGATGAAACTATGGTCACACAAAGACAATTGAATTTCAGTTTTCAGGAGAGGCTTGCTTTCACACTATTTTTTGTTTTACAGTCTGAACAGAAGAATGTAAGGGAGCATGTTACCACATAGTCACAGAATGGTTTGGATGCCTGGGCCTTGAAGATCATCTAGTTCCAACCCTTCCCAAGCCATGGGAAAGAATACCAGCCACTAGATCAGGTAACTCAGGGCCCCATCCAAACTGTCCTTGAATTGTCATGGTTGCTATTATTTTTATTGGAAGATTTCCCATCCAAAATATCACTGCTGAAAAGCTACTACAAAAAGGAGAATTTCAAAACCACAAATAGTTAACAGTGTATTTTGTATGCCAGATGTAATCGAGTTAGCTGATTAACATTGCATACTACAATTCAGTGAGACCCTCTTTTATAAACCACATAAATAACATAAGAATGAATATTGCAGTTGTAAAGGAGAGAGGATTTTTGACTAGCATAGGTCCTGCAGGTGGTATGTGGGAGTATCCAGTCCATTAAAAGTGTCTGAAAAATACATTAAGTAGTAAGAAATGTCTTCATCAAGACTTGTATATTTTTTTTCTGAATTTTACTACTAAGATGGTGAACTGAGGTGACCTGAAAATTTTTCAAGCCAAGTATATTAATTTGGCCAAAGAAAACTACCTATATAATGCTTTGCACTTACTACAATAAAATTCTCTCAGAGACCTGAAGAAATAACACTCTGAGGAACAGTTTATAAAAAAATTGATCTTTCTTTTCACCTTCCTCCTCCCTCCTTTTCCCACACCCCATATATTATTGCCCACAAACAAAAAACTGAAAATACATGTGTATGAAGGAACTGTTTGATCTATCTTTGGATAAAGATGGATCATGAATGATTTAAATTGTATGAGGAAACATTTTTGTTTTCTATTTTCTGTTTGTAAAGAGCTGCACTTCCCCTGTCACAAGTCCATAGGTAATTCTCAATTAATCATTACACAGTATTAAATTAATTTTAAATGAGAGCAGATGGGATGTGTTAGATTCCTTGGGAAGTCATGAAATATGCTGGTTTTTTTTCATAGTTGCTATGGTGCTTGAGAGGTTTGGCTATGTCCGTTTTTTTCTGTCATTATGGCAGATTTTTCTTTGTGAGGGGATGGGTTGTTTGAGTTTAGCTGCTGTTGCCATGTATAACACCACAGATAATAATGGTATAATTTACATGATAGCTCCTAGACTAGTAATATTTTGAAAAAAACTTCCCTGATTAATTGTGTCTGAACCTTTATGGCAACAATTCAGGGATACCTGGTAGTGTTCTAGAGGACTCAGTGTGAACATGGCAGGGTTTAGGTGGAATGGTAACTGCTGCACAAATTCCTGTAATTCATTTATGTTAATTACAGAGAGAAAATATTTTACCCAGTTTTAAAATTTTCAGGCTGGGTTTTTTTTTTGGGGGGAAAGGGGTTTGCGGGTTAAAATTTTTTTAAGGAGCATTTGCTGCTTTCTTTACTGAAATCCTCATGTATACAAAAAATTATTGTAAACATAATCCTAGATTAAGATTGACTCAGTACATTAATTTATATAAATCTGAATATATGATTATTTTAAAAGGAAAAACTGATACTGGACTTCAAGATATCATCCTGAATTATTAAAAGCAACAAGATGTTGTGAAATAGTATTCACATTATTTTATTTGTAAATTGTCTTTTAATATTTGCTATTTGGTATAGTTTCATGTACTGGAATGAGTGGACCAAGTGGATCAGAAAGTTCAGTATCCCTCAGTTTCAGACTCCTTAATTCAAAATCCTTTTCCCTTTCTTATTACGGTCTCATGTCCAGCTGGAAATATATAAACATAACATTACAGATCAGAAATGTTCTGACTCTCATACACAGTCCTGTAGGGGATTACTGATTAACAGGATCAAATCGAGGTGAAGTAACTCTTGATTTAGGAAGAAAAAAACTAAGCACCGCTTATTGCATATTGAAAAAAGCAAAGCAGAACAAAACAAACAAAACCCCAAAACAACAACAACAACAACAAACCAAACAACACAAAACCCACAAAAACTACTTTAAAAAATGTTCTAGATACTGAAAATACAAATTCTTGATATCTAGTGAACTTAGTCCTGATATGATCTAAAGCTTATTCATCTTTATTTTTAATATTTTAGTAGCTAGGACTCTTATGGCACTAAAAGTATATGTACTATTTTAATGATAACAAAGAATTTGATTTACTCTTTAGCTTAAGTGGGAAATAGTTACGACATTAAGTGACATTAAACTGAGATTTCAAGTTTTCTCATGTTGTTTTAGAAAGAGTAAAAAAACCCGTCCTTCTGCGCATTTTTGTCAGAAATAATGGAAGAAAAAATGAAAAGTTCGAAATTACAAGTATCACATAGGTAGGTATATCACTAGAATGTGAGGTTCAGATTGCCCAGATTTGTAAATTGGAAGTAAGTGGAGCTGAAAGTTTCCTCCTGAGCTTGTTTAATTCTTTTCCTCTAAACAAGGTTCTACTACACCTTTCTAAAAGGGAAATGGCCTGACAAAATTTTGTCCAGTTAGTTGATAAAGTAATGATACTTCTGTAGGCTCCTTACATTGTGCAAATAGTGTCACTGTTAGCTTTCTATATTTCTTTCCCCCCAAATGGATCATAAACGATTTTTTCTGCAGTTTATATTTCTTGTTCTATGGATGTGAAGAAGAATTATTTCCATGTCCATTGCATCAGCTTATTATATATTAGTTTATTATGTTTTTCCCTGAACCATGTAATAACTTGCACTGTGTCCCTGTAAAAAAAAGTAACTCCATTATTTATTTGAACAAATTATATTTATTTTAATTTAATGACTTATTCCAATGTTTTAAATAGTACAGACAAAATTGCAAAACAACTCAGTTAGTGATACTAGCAAACATATTTAAAAAAAATTTGAACTTTGCTGCCTATGTTGTCATAAAGACAAGTTTAAAATTGTGGTCATCTTCAGGAAAAAAACATTGACCCCTCACCCTACACATGTGATTAATCAGATGTAAAGGAATTAAATTTTGAACCATCAGAGAAAATAGAATTTAAGCTAACTAGGAACTGGCCTGGTAGAAATCCTTTTGCCTGAAAATGTTTTATTATTCAACAAGCATACATATCTATCAAAATCAATAAACATCATCAATAAGAGACTATATAATTCATCCCTAAAAATATAACCTCTTTTGGTACAATATAACATGTTAAGACTTGCTTTATTCCCAGTTCTCCCCTTTGTATTTTCCTTTTCCTCTAAGTCATTTCTTCTACACCACTTACTGGACCCTCATGCTCCTCAAGCATTTTGTCCGTGGTTCCACTTTGCTCCTGCTTTAGCCTAAGTATGTGTGAAGGTCAGGTGCTGGGGAACTGAAGGGCATGCTAACACATTTTAGGAGCGAGAGGTCCTTTATTCTCCCCCTGGTCTGGTCCTGTGGACTGACTGCCCATCTTTTGTTGGAATATTCCACATGCACTCCCGGAGCACATTTCATTCAGCTACACACATTCAAACATGTATGCAAACACACATATATTTAGATAGATGGATATATAGGTACTGTTAAGTAGCCTTTATACTCATCTCTTTTTTTTACAAAGATGGATTCATTTTTCCATTTTTGGATTCCCTTTGTTTTTTATGCTTCACTTTTTATAATTTTAGCAACTGTTAAATATCTTTTTTTCTATCTATATGTTTATATAGCCTAAAAGAGGCTACATCTTCTGGGTGTACAATAGTTACAAGAGTGACAAGAAAATGTCAATCTACTTGTTATTTATAACAGCTAAGGTAGAAAAACATGTTTTGTTTTGTTTTTTTTTTCTCCTGAAGTAAAAGTTGAATGTTTCTGAAAGTCTTCCATTAAACACTTTCCGCAACAACTCCATAATAATCGTGAAAATTCAAAAGTAGGTAAATCAGACTTATAAAGCCTTGGAGTAAAGCAAAGAAATACAGCAACTATAAAGTTCTCATTGCATTTCATTCTGTGAGCATTGGAAAGCTATTATAATAGCCTTGCTTACAGATAGGTCAGATATATGCCAGCATATCAGCTGGTATCAGCCACACAGCCCCCTCTGAAAAGAGTAAATTTGACCTCAGGAGGAATATATCATTGCACAGCTAATGTGAGAATGTGAGAGCACAAGAGCTCTAGGGAGAAAAAAGCTTCAGAAAGATTCGCATTCAAGAAGACTTCAGAGGGTTCACTGAATCCTGAAAACATATAAGCAGAAGAGAAAATTCCAGCTTACCACAAGAGTTCACAACTTTCCTCAGGAGTAATTTTAGAAAAAAATTGTTGCATCTGCCAAGCTTGCTTGTTCAGTGACACTTGTCTTGTGAATGTGTTAATATCCATCATATAACAATTATGACTTGTTGGATTTTCTCTTAATTTAGCAATATAAAGCCTTCACTGAAATAACTTTCTTCTCTATCTTCTACTCTGTTGT
Organism: Rhipidura dahli; assembly: GCA_013399225.1. NCBI lineage: Eukaryota > Metazoa > Chordata > Aves > Passeriformes > Rhipiduridae > Rhipidura > Rhipidura dahli. The sequence continues at coordinate 97,110 of VXAC01006729.1, forward strand.
AAGGAAAACAATTTTTTTAATTTTTATTTTTTATCAGTAAGAGATGGTTTGAGGCTCTAGCTTTCAATATTCCAACCCTAAAAAGAAACTTAATTCTTGGTAACTTTCATGGCCATGGCTTGTTCCTTGGAAGTTTCAGTTATTGCCTTTGCAGGTTGACTGCTTTTATGAGAACTCTACAGCAGTAGCATGCTGTCAAATGCTTAAAATCTGGCACTGTGTTCTTGATTTAGCTGTTTAATCTGTGAGAGTTAAATTCTGCTTCAAAATTTGCAAGTGTGAAAGCATTCAAAAAAAATGTCTGCATAAGTCTGCATGAGTGAAAAATGTAACTTCATCTGTCTATCTCAATGCTGTGATCAAAACTTTAATCACGACTGACTCCCAATCAAAGCAGACAGAACATGACTGGCTGTGTCTTTGTGGTCTTTGATTCCTGTTTATTCATTTCAGCTAAAGCAAACACTGAAATTCTCCTTTGAAAGCTGTTTGGCTCCTAGATGACCCTGCTTTATTTATTTATTTATTTATTTATTTATTTATTTATTTATTTATTTATTTATTTATTTATTTATTTATTATCTCTATTTCTTTATTATATATTTATTTGTTTATATATACATATATATATATTTGCTCACTTGTTGGAATCAAGAGCATAAACATTTACAGAATTGGCAAAATTTACATCAATTTAAAGGAACCCAAAAGGAACCCAAAAAGTAAATTTCCACAATTTTAAATGGTTTATTCATGTCTTAATACTCTATAGATACCATTGTCTCAATTCACTAAAATACTGTAAAATTCCTAGAAAAATCAGTGTTTTTTTCATGCTGCTATTATTGATAATTATCTTTTTAGCTACTTTTACCACAATAATATCCCTAGAGGGTACAATCACCTGCTATTTAAAAACCAATATTTTAGTTGATATTTTTACACCTTCTGATTAACAGGGAATTTATTTTATACTTTTCAGTTCTTATTGTAAAAGGAAGACTTTTTTGCTACTGATTTCTGTATGCTGAGGATTTTCACATATGCTACTACTAGCTTTACATTTTTTGCCATAAAAACCTAATTTCTACAATTTCAGAAAGAAGAGAATTATCAATCATTATTCAAAAAAAATCCGTTTGGGACATTACTCTCTGGTTTGACTCCTGAATACCTTTTATCATAAGGTTTCCTCTTTTCACTGGAAAAAGGTTAGGCTGACTACTTCAACAGACCTGAATTTTACACAGCTATTGTGTTTCAGTTCTGTGTAGCAGATGTTCATTTTCAGGTTTGAGTGCAGCTGTCATGCTTTATAATTCTAATCTCTGTTAAATATTTTATACTTCAGCATTTGTGAAATTATTTTTTTCAGCAGTCATGTACTTAATCAGTGGCTCTACTCCTATTTCTTAGAGGGTTTCTGGGAAGATTTTCAGTAACAAACTGGGTTTTTTTCCATTGTTGCCCATCTGCGAAGTCAGAATACTGGTCTGAAACCCCCAGGAAACTTGCCCATGACACCAAGATGTGCAGCGGAGTCAACACACCGCAGGGAAGGGATGCCATCCATAGGGACCTTAACAGGATGAAAAGGTGGACCTGTCTGATGATGTTTAACAAAGCAAAGTGCAAGGTCCTACACCTGAGCTGTGGAAATCCCAGACACACCTACAGGCTGGGCAGCGAAGTGACTGAGAGCCACCCTGCACAGAAGGACTTGGGGATGATGGTTGAAGAAAACCTCAGCATGAGCTGGCAGTGTGCACTCGCAGCCCAGATAACCAGGGGTGTCCTGGGCTGCATCAAATGAAACATGACCAGCAGGCCAATGCAGGTGGTTCTCCCCCTCTCTTCTGTTCTCCTGAGATCCCATCTGGAGTTGTTGGAGCAAGTCCAGAGAAGGTCTTGAAGCTGACAAGAGGACTGGAGCATCTTCCCTCTGAAGAGTGTCTGAGAAAGTTGGGGCTGTTCAGCCTGGTGAAGAGAAGGTTGTGTGGAGACCTCATGGCAACCTTCCAGTACCTGAAGGGGCCTGCTGGGAAGATGGAGAGGGACTCTGCATCAGGAACTGTGCAGATAGGACAAGCAGAATGGGTACAAATCGGAAAAGGGGAAATTGAGGTTAGATAGTAGGAAGAAATTTTCACTATGAGGGTGGTCAGACACTAAACAGGTTGCCTGGGGAGGTTGTGGATGCCCCAACCCTGACAATGTTCAAAGCCAAGCTGAACACAGCCTATAGCAAACTGGTCTAATGGAAGGTGTCCCTGTCCATGGCAGGCCTGGTTGGGAGTAGGTGATTTTTAACTTACATTCCAACCCCTTAATAGTTTATGATTCTAGGGTTCTTCCTTTATTTTACCAAAATCTGTCTCTTTATATCAGTACATTTTATTTTCCTATCATAACTTCCCATTAAATTTTATGATACAAACAATGATGAATTTGGGTGAGTGTAAGGCAAAATTTTTCTGTTGTCTGTGAAGAGTCTCCACTACAGACAGGTCTTCAGTATACTATTGTTCTTGAGATTCTGAAAAACTTTTCTTTTTCTACTTTTTTTTAATTTCAGAAGTTAAACAAATTGGCTATGCAAAAAACCTCAGTGAGACATTACTAATGACAAAGGATTACTCAAGGCTATTTTGTATTTTGTTCACAAAAAGGAGGATGACAATATCTATTCCTACACGGACAATGTCTGATTCATGCAGAATCCCCAGAAAATAATTTATAATAAGGATTATTCTTCCATATAAACCTCCTCTTACATGTTATAAACCTGTTTCTATTCATCTGTCTGGTCAACATGTTCTGCTATACCATCTGGGAACTTGTCATTTCAGATCACAACTTGTTTTTTAAATGTTGCATACAGAAGTTACAAATAGCATTGTATAATACCTTTAATTAATGGTAACACATTCTAGTCCTCTAAAATAGATAATAAGTTAGTGATTCACAGTTCCTGGTTTCGGGTTGTTTTTTTTTCTCATTGTTTCTCTATTTTATTATTATGTATGTTATAGAAATGAATTTGTGATAATTCAGTGACTACTTACTGACATTTTCTACATGGCCATATCAGGCTCTTTTTTAAGAGCATAGCTGTGCATATATATGTCATAACTCAGAAATTGAGAGGGTTTTTAATATTGTGTCTTAATATAAAAGACTGAGCCTAACCTTAAAATACTATCTTTTTACATTTCATGAAAGCCTTTTCAGAAAAAAAATTTATAAACAACATTACTTAAAACTGGTGATAAAACAGAAACTATCTTTAAGAAGTATTACAAGTATTAGCAGCAGTAAAACCTGCAAGTCTTGGGCTTCATTTTTTTCGTAATGTGTATTTGGTACGTGACATAATTGATAATGAAATGTCAGCAATGAAGATGTTTCCCTGATTTAAACTATCATAAAGTTTAAGGTCTATGAAGAAATTATAAATTAATTATGTATCAGTTACTTATTAGAATTCTATTATTTGTGCATATTTGTCCTGTCTTTTCAACAGTTTTAGAAGATTAGAGAGTTTCAAGCCAGCAATGCTGTGAAAGCTTAACTTTCCTCTTTGTCTTGCTAACCAAAATTAAACACATCAACATGTTTTGAAAGATATATATGGGGGCTTAAAAAACAATGAAAATAAGCTGTGTGGAGTTCATACCACACAATCCTTGCTTCTTTGACAGATCAGATTGCATTTTTTGATAGCCAAAATAATGCTGTGAAGAGTCTGACCAGTAAGGTTTGCAGTAAACAGTTTTTTCAAGAAGCTGTGAAAAATGGAAACAGAAAAGTGAGTTCTCAAAAGAAATATAAGCTGCCAAAATTAAAGTGAATACATTATTCAGTACTGAAAATCTGATTCTGTTTTGCTTTGCTTTGTTTTTCCAGTTTAGCCTCTTGTGGAAAGCTTAACATGTTGACTGACTTTAAATGGAAAAGAAAATGTGTAACTAAGATTGGCAAAGCTAAAATGGTGTTTCAGTATCATAGACTAGTAATGAATTCTGAGAAAAGTAAATCTGCTTTTTTGGTAGTGAAATTAAAACCACATACTTCCTTGGTTTGATTCCCTGAGTGACTGAATCTGAGCTTGGGGATGGATGCACTCCTAACATCTATGGTAAAACAATTGATTTGGTTTGTCCCGTGGTTTTGATGTCGGTAATGATGCTCTACCTTGCAGGGTTCCTGGTGTTCAGTGTGGTTTGACATAATGCTTAGCCTTTATTTCTGTGAATACAGTGAAAAAGGTCACTCTACTTACTCAAACCTTTTGTGATATCATGAAATATGACGTATTTTCAATTTCCTATATTTCTGTGAAATTTAATCAAAATTCACCATGTTAAAGTTTTTATTAGAAGAAATATAGTATAAGCTTATTTTCTCATAAAAACACCTGAAAGTGCACCAACAAATGAAAAGGGAAAAGGTGCAGGAGGAAATGAGGGATATTTTATTGAAAGCAAGTGGCATAATAAGGAAACATGGATGAATTGCTTAAGTAACTCTTCATCACTCATTCATTCATCATTCATTCCTAAAATGTAAAGGAAAGTTTTCCATAATTTAGTTTTCCTCTTTTAGTCACTCTTTTCTGGACATTTTTTGGTCTTCAACTCGCAAAAATTATTCATTGAGTAGCTGGTCAGTATACAACGATCACCCCATAAAATATTTTTAGTATTTTTAAAAACTGCCCTGTGGAGAAAAAAGAAAAGAAGAAAACAAAACAAAAACCAGGAAAAAATTTTAAAGTCCCAACAAATAATGGAAGTGTACACCTTTTCCCAGGAAAGTGCATGTGCAAATCGTTTATTACTTGTATTTATGGGAGGTCGCAAGTATTTATATTTCACTATAACTTAAAACATAGAAATTATGCCTTATCATTAAATAGAAACCATTTTTTTTTTCTTTCTGCTGAAACCAGTTGGTTTAAGGTATTTATATTTAAGGTGACAACTGCTGTCAAATCAATCCAGTGTTTTAAAAATAAAGTAATCTTTAGGGGAAACAATTTATTCTGTCTAAATGTTTTTTTCAGGATTTTTTTATCAAGACTGACTTATTGCCATAACTATTTTTATACCAGTGTATGGTAACATTTTTGCACAATACCTAAGTATAATTATTACCAGGATATAGCAAAAGAATCTTGGCAGTATTTTTGGGAAATTTTTTGCTTTTCTCTCTTGCTGCTATCACTTTATACTGTTAGATTGTTTTTTAAGTAATGCTCCAAGTTCAGGTATTTCTTTGTCACACCTAGCAATTCTTATCTTTGGTTAAAATACTGAGGTTTTCACAGAATCTCACAGAATCACAGCATGGAAGAGACCTCTGGTGGTCATCTGGTCTACTCCCCCTCTCATGCAGGTCTGCCTAGAGCCAGTTGTTACCCAGGATGATATGCAGATAACTTTTGAATAACTCCAATGATGGAGACTCCATAATCCCCCTGGGCAACCTGTGCTGTCACTCACAGTAAATATTCCCTGATATTTATATGGGACATTTGTGCCTGTTGCCTCCTGTACTGTCACTGAGCACCACCGTAAACCGCTTTTTCACCATCTCTTCTGGTATTCATATGTGGATGCTGAAAAGCTTGTAGCAGAGAAATCTTTCAGCTTTCTGCAGCATTTCATGAGAGCTCTGCTTTTCTCACAGAACCTATGAAAACAGTGCTATGGTTGTTGTAAACCAGTCCCTTTATCTTGCAGGTGCAAGTTGTTATGCAGCATTGCTATGATATTGACTGAAAAAATATTTTTGAATGAGTGTTGCAGATTCGAGCCAATCAATATGGGAGGGGGATGATCAATTGATGCCATAGGTTTTAGCTTTTCTCTTTTTCAAATCCGGTACTGCTTAGTGTGTAACTCTGAAGTTCCTTGCAGCCTGTTAATTTCTGCTCTCCCGTGCTGGGTAGACATAACAAAGCCTCTCTGGGCCTGCTCTTCAAGGACACCCAGACCGTCCTAGACCCAAAAAGTGTAAACCAAAAGCCTCTGAAAGGGGGGCAAGCTGAGGGGAATTACATCATTAAACTGAAGCTTTAATTGGAGAATTAACCCTGATATGCAAATGAACCAAACCTATAGAAGTGTGCAGAACTCGTGACCTGTCATCCACCTTGGGGTCCATCTTGGCAGCAGCCTCTGGCTGCCTGGGGGTACCTTTGAAGGCCTTTCAAATAAATATCTACCTTTATTCCCTTACTCCTGTCTTGTCTCTGTTTTTAGGTGTCCTCTTAAGGCATCACAATGGCCAATGATCTTATGCCATCTTTGCAAACCGAAGTATATAAGCCCATTATTAATTAATAAATCTCTCTTTGTCTTTCTATTCTTTCTGAACTTGGACTTTGTGTCATTTTTCTCTCTGGCTGTGGTGCACCGTTTATATACATTGATGGGTTCCCCCCTAAGCTTTCTCTAGGCTGAACCGTCCCAGATCAAGGTACATCTGCCTTCCACAATGGGCTACATAGACTCTACTGATGATGGATGTTCCAGACCTGAACTGTAATCTGCCTGTGCTCAGCCAGCTGTAGTGACCCCATCTTTACTATCATCAGCATTATTATATTTTCACAAGTAATGCAAAGAAACTTCAAACCATATGGAAATGTCACTATACACAATTTTGACCAGGAGAATTTTTCATCACCTTTTATCAAAATTAGTCAATGCCTTTGCAATGTCATGTACCAGGCAGCACTTGCATACAAAAGTTGCTAAAATCGATAAGTGCAATGTAACATAATCCTACATCTGTTAGGAACAAATTGAGATCTGATAAGAGATTCAGACTTAAGACTAGGGATATAAAAGTAGCTGCTTTGTGCAGCTGATACTGCTGGTTTTTTCTTCTTTTAATTCTTATAGATAGAAAAAAAAAAAATCATTCCAGAAAAAAAAGCTAAGTATTAACTGCAAAACAGAACTTGTGAATAACTCCTTTTACAGGAAAGGAGTGAAAGGAAGGATGGAATACTTCTGTTTTACTCCTCCTAGAGGATGTAAGGTACGTACGTAGCAACTAAGAAAATTACTCTTTGTGATGAAATCTAAATACAAATATCAACTTGTTACAATGGCGTATTTGTAGGTAAAGAAAGTGCATTTTCATCAGACATATTGGTATGTTTAGATAGAGACTTCAGGTATGAAGTGTCATCATGTATGAGCACCCTCAAATCCTTCTCTGCAGGGCTGCTTCTCAATCTGTTCATCTCCCAGCCTGTACTAATACTGCTCTGACCTAGGTGCAGCACCTTGCACTTGGTCTTGTTGAACCACATGAGATTCCCTTGAGTTCCCTTCTTGAACTTGTCCAGGCCTCTCTGGATGGTATTCCATCCTTCAGGCATGTCAACTGCATCACTCAGCTTGATGTCATCTATGAATTTGCTGAGGGTGAACTCAATCCCGTCATCTATGTCATTAATTAAGATATTCAGTAATACTGATCTCAGTCTGGTCTGCTGAGAGAGAAGGATTTTGTGTGGGACTATTTCAAAGGCTTTACAGAAGTCCAGAAAAATTATATCTGCACCCTTACCTTTTTCACTGACATTGTCACTCATCATCAAGGTTGTTTCTAATAAAAGGGAGTGAGAGTGGAGGGGAAGCTGTCTACTTGATTTGTCTGGAGTAGAGGTTCCTGTGTGGTACTCAGCTGCCTACCATGGTTAAACATCAGCAAGCTATTAAAACTACAGGGATAGCAAGCCAGAATTTAGTGGGTGGCTTAAAAACTCAAGGCGAACTTGTACTCTTGGAACTTCAAGTGAGTAGTGAAGTCAAAACACCTGTTTCATTCTTGTTGGACATTCAGTTCAAATTACAGCAAATTTTTTAACTTCAAGTACTCTGGGAAGATTTTGACCTTTAGTATTGTGTGAGAATGCACATTTACCCACTGCAATTCCAAGTTTAAAATTGCCTTCAATATTTACCCTCTTCAAAGCATAAGAATTAAGGGCATTTATTTGATATTATATAAATGATTACATTTCTATTTTACACATCTTTGGAAAATGGTGTTTATACAAAGATATTGGATAGATTAATAAATCCTCATATGTTTGAATTAAAAATTGTTGAGTTGCTAGCCAGTATAGCAGAGTTTATAAAAGAGCTGAAATTAATGACAAAAATGACTTATGTAGTCACCTAGCACATTCTGTTCTCTGAGATGAGTTCTGCATAGCATCATTGCAGTAAGGGTCAAATGATGGTCATGGCATTTCCCTTGGATGGCTTTTCAATCTAATCAATTTATTCTCTGAGAATCTGTGTGTGAAATCTAATTTTCAAATGTAAAACTTCTCCCAACATGGGATAACTTTAATCAGTTAAGAATAATACCTTTCAAAACTGTTGTCCGATTGGTTTGGCCTCAATAGGAACTGAAGTACTTAAGGGCTGATTTGTAGCATGTTTTCCATGCCACCTCATAGTTTTAATGTTTTTTTTTTTTTTCCTCTAAAATTTCCACAGATATCCTTTCCTTATTCTATTAACATCAGGAGATGTCTCATTGCCTTTGAAAAGTGCTTGAAAAAATTAATATTGAAAGCAGCTTTGGTGAATTTATCACAAGTAATGAATTTGCCAAGACCATTCTGTCTACTGAAATTTTTAAGCAACATTATTCAAATTAATTTTAGAGAGAAGGGCATAAATCTTTTCAAAATCTTTAAAATAATATATTTTTAGATAATTTCAAAACTTTAGAATAATATATTTTACATTGAGCCTTTTATAAAAGTTCATGGTATTATGTTTCCTTATGAGAAATGAGCTAGTGAAATTAGATTATTTGGTTTCTTTATGCAAAATGCAAGGAAAATAGCAAATTAACAGAACTTACAGATGGAAAATAAGTGACATGATATAATTAAAAAGATTTAATTTTCTGCTTCTAAAATTTGATTTGGGCATATGTAATACTGTGTCCTGTGCATTTTGGTCTATTTTTACTGTTTTCTAATCTGATAGTGTTTATGTTAGAAAGCTTTACTGACCTTTGTTTTTAATTTCATAGTATTTTGATATTATTGTTGACATTATGTTTTGGGTTTTTGTAATCACTGTATCACTGGGGAAGAAATGAACGAAAGTTTAATGCTTCTCAAATCTGATAATGCCACGTGATATGGGATTTTATTCATAGCCCCCAGTCTGTGTTACCCACCCTCTTTGTAAGTGACCTGTGCAGAGGAACATACTTGGAAATTCAAGAACAGTTTAGCTCTTTGACTAGCTGCGATTATAACTTCTGAAGCTTTAATCTTGGAGTTTGATCAATTTTTTTTTGTCAAAGGCAGACTAAAATTTGCAAGAAACAAATTCCATTTTGTGGGAACTAGTTCAGAAATTTAAAAAATATAGGAAATATTATATTTCCCTGAAACATAATACTTCTTCTAATTTGATGTATTTAGAACTTCTTTCATGTTTGTCTTTTGCATAATGCTCTTCCATTACACCATGAAGCAAAAATTAAGACCAAGAGGACTAATCTTTGAAGTAATTTTTTTAAAAAAATTAAAAATTAATTAAAAAACCCTCTAATAATATCATTTACATTCAATACTACTTTAGAAGTCCCGAAACTTCCTTCTTTATGTCTATTCATTGTCTGTAAAGCCTGGTAAGCACTTCTAATACAGATCTAGATGGCTAAGTCAAGTTAGGCAAATGTTCTTCAAGAAATCTTTGAAATAAAAATCTTCAAATATGTGTGACTGCCTGCTTCTACACCCAACCTTCATTCATGATCCCAGACAAAAATGTCAGTTTCCCAATATTTAGGCTTGTAAATCAGAAGTCTCTTTCTCATACTGTTTACTCATGTACAAAGTGACATTTCACCACTCATTGTAACCAGTTCTGAATTGGTGATTGAGAAAAGAAATCACTAGCAGTAGATGCAAGGAAACAGGTGGTTATTGTTTAATTAAATGAATATACAAATAATATATTGAAGTATTATAATGTAAGTACTCTTTATTATGCATTACTAAATTAAAGTCAGGGTACTCCCCACAATTGCTTAAGGATAATTTATTGGTTTATGTTTCATGCAGGTAGAAAGACTGGTATTTAAAAAAATTGATTAAAATATGCTTACAAAGAATGGTCCTAAAATGACTAGTCTTAAAAAGTGTGTATTTTTTAAACAGGTATATGTTCTCTCATTGTCATTCAGTACACTATATAAGAACTTTCCACTTTCAGTCTGCAAATATTTAGTATGTGCACAGCTGAAAATTAATAACTGGAGTGCTCTGTATGTCTTTTTCTCCCTGCAAAGAATCCACATTATGTACATAAATGTGCTGTATGGCAGATAGAAATGGACTGAATGCCTGCAAAGAAATGAACTTCGCTTCTGCAGACTTGGAGAAAATTACTTCAAAGCAGCTTCTAGCAGAGAGCATCATGCTGCCAGTCATTAAAAATTAACTTCAAGGGACTCATAGGTGCTGTGTGTAAATGAATTTTATTCTATAGAATTATTTGATCCATATTCCACAGAGAACAAATATAGAACATGAATAAGTCATTGCCAATCCTAACATTTCACTACATTGCATTCATAGCTGCAATCCACCTGCTTCTTCTCTACTTATGAATCATTTATGTGTTATTTATTTCAATCAGTTGGGGAGTTATAGCTTTATTACTGCATTCCTATTCTACATCTGAGAAATATGATGTGCATTAATTTGAGAAAAAGCCCATTAGTATATAGTTTTTATTTTGTGCTCCATACCTTTGTTATTCACAGCAAGGAATTACCCACAGAAGCTGACAAGTAAAGCAATCTGGGTTTGTTTTATAATAAATTGTATCATATTATGCCCAGAGGCCAGAGTAGAAAGAGTTTGTTCAATAATAAGGTCGGTTCATTAAACATTAGAGTATTGTGTTTTCTCCCAGAGTTACATGCTGATTTCATATAGAGTAATAGTGTTTGCTTCTGTAAGTACATGTTCCTACAGGCATGGAATTAGCATTTTATATACCACCATCAATACTAAAAATGGGGAGAAAGCACTTCTTCCCTAAAAAAATATTAATCTGTGTAACTGTAAGTACCTGTGAATTACTAAATGACATATTCCAAATTTCAGAGGAGGAAGGGAGAGGGGAAAAGATTGGTGTGTTTGTATCTGTCCTGTGACAGAGAATCAGCTCAATCTGGAGAATTTACACAAGCATTTCTACTCTCATAGTTTAAAAGTGCAATTGCAAACAGTTCACTGATTTGGAAACTCAGCTTCAGCTGGATTTTCTATACCTTTCTACTATTTACAATTTTTTTTTTTTAATTTATTCTCTTTGAAACAATGGTCATTGCACATACATGGACAACCAGCAGCACATTCAGCTCCCTAGAATTAACCTGAGCCAACAAAGTTACTTTCCCCTGTATCTGAGAAGTGCCAAGCTCGATAGATGGGCTGGACATAGAAGCTGTTGAAATCCAGTGTTCTGTTCCTAGTTCACTGCAGAGTACCTCTAAAAATCAAATGCTCTTCTCAACACTTATTGAATGGCAAATCACATGAGTTTCAGCTTCTTCTGCTGGTCTGACACATACTAGTCTGACACATTTTTTTCTGTGGAAAATTTTTCATTATGCTCCTTGAGAAGTGCTTTGGAAAAAACATACAGTATATTTTAATTGTTAAATTTGCTGAATAGCAGTTGCCAGATACATCACAACAGTCTTTTAGAATGACTGTACTAAATGAATGAGGCTCATAACAACCAGCTATGCTAATTACACTGTTTAGGAAAGGGAAAACACTAACACATATTTACTTGGTGATGACTAAAGACATTCAAAATTGCAAAGTGAGGGAACTGTTATCTTCAAATTTTGTCAGAATTCAAGAACTTTTAAAAAAAGTCTGTGAAATTGTGTTTCAGAAATGCTAGTCCATATGCTGTTTTAAAACCAAAATATATAACTCATGTCAGGCAGCCTGGAGCATTTTCTATCTCCTTCCTTTGCAGAAACGAGCCAGAAGTCCTCATCTCATGGATTGAGCTCAGAATCTGAAGTATTCTCAGCTAAGGGCATCAGATACAAAACAAACTTTCATGTACAGTTAGTTTTAACTATTCTGAATGTCATACAATCATTACTTAGTCCAGGTTTTACAGACTGTGACTAAATATGGACAGAGACAGCCAGAGTCAGGGCCCACTTTGGTAGGAGAACATCTAGAATATAACAAAAATTCAAGTATAAATCACTTACACTGACACAGAGATGGGTTAGATTAGTGTCTGATAGGAAGAGTTTACAAGATCAGTTTACAAGTTTGCATTGCCCTTTGGCCTACTTCAACTTAGAAAGAATACTTTAAGGATACTCTATTGTTCAGGATGGATTTTCTGGGGATGCAGTCATCTTTCTCATCTACAAAAACCTTTTCACCCAGATCACATGAGACAAGAAATAACACCGTGATGGGGGCTAACAATGCAGATCAAAGAATTAATTGAAAAAAAAAAAAAAGAATGATCAGAAAATGTTGTGAATTGCCCTGTCTTGAAGAAGCAAATTGACCTTGACTGTGGGAATGTAAAAATATTTCCTCTGTAACTAGCTGGAGGTGTCATAAAGTAAATGGTAGATTTCATAAATTAATCTATGCTTCACTTGATGATAACAGCAAGAGTGGGGTTTTTTTGTTGTTTGGTTGTTTTGTTTTGGTTTTTTTTTTTGTTTTTATTACCATGAAGGAAATATGCAAAGATAAGATGAAGGTGGTGGGGAAGGAAGGTGGAACTGAGATGTCTCAAAGATGAAGGCATTTGCAATCAGTGGCAGACATGTCACTGAGTCTGTGGAATGATTGTGCCTTTTTGGAGTGGCACTGGGAAGAAATGGAGACACTCTACAACTACTGAAATAGCACTAGAAACTCTTGGGGAAATGACTAAAATTCAATGAATATAATCATTTAAAAAAGCGCAGTAGCTAGAGACTGAGAGTATTAAGAATCTGTGTTTGAATTATCATTTTCAGTGGCTAGTCAATCAAATATATTGCAACTAGACCTCCAAGACTTTTTGCATTGTTATAATTTATGACATAGTTGCCAAAAATCAACCTAAAGAGAAGGAACACAAATAATGGAAGGTTTGAATGCAACTGTTCCCACCCTGACATAATCTATCTCAAGGTATAAATTTGTAAAAACAGCTTAAAAATATCCAGAAATCTTAAGAGGATAATTCAGCTGCAGACAAAATCAGAAAAATTCACTTTCCAAAAAAACTGTTTTGGCAAAGATACCATTAAAAATATTATTCACGTGATGAAAAAGAATCATAAACATTTTTTTTGGAAAAAAAAAAAAGAGCATTTAGGGACTACCAGGGGAGAAAAGAAGACACCAACCTGTTAAATGTTTCTTAATATGCAAGAAATTTTCAGGTTGTCCTAAACTAAAAAATAACAATAACAAAAAAATTACTGGCAAATACTTGTTCCTCATTGTTCCTCATCAGCACTTACCTGCAAACAAGGTAATACCACAATATTTGGGTAATGAGCTTTTGATTTCCATTGTAAACAAATTTACAAAACTCGATTAAAGTCTACCTGCAACTTTCAGTTAGAGGGCTAATTAAATCCAAGTTATGCATGAAGATCTGAAATGAGGTTGAACAGAATCTGAAGTGTATATACAGTAGGGCCTGTGAGAAAGACAGCATAATTTAAAAAAATGTATTCAGATGGGAAAAAAAGATCAAGATAATATAATATCAGATGTTAGGCAAGGAGAAGTGGCAAATACTAAGAAAGAAAAGTTGAAAACCTTAAGAGTAACATAAGCCAGGTGGAAAATATAACCTCTTTGAAAGTATGTATTAGCTAAAACAAGTTTTCCAGAATGCACCCTAAGATATTATCCTAAGTAGAATCATTGAATCTTGGTATAATTTATTGCAGAAAAGACTCTTAAGATCACCAAGTCCAGACATAAACGTAACACTTTCTAAACCGTCTCCTTAAGGGCCTTATCTACACATTTTTAAAATACCTCCGGGGATAGTGACTCCAGCACTTCTGTGGGCAGCCTCCTCATGACTTCAGCTCCACCAGCTTCAGGTACCTTCTTTGGATGCACTCCAGCACCTCAGTATCTTTATTCTAGTGAGGACCCAAATCTGAACAAAGGATTCACGGTCTGGCCTCAACAGTGCCATATACAAAGGAGAAATAGAAAGAAGAATATTGTACAGCAATTAATCATCATATTAATATATTCATTTAGAGAATATTATGCTGACTATTGAGTCCTCTAATATCACTTCACATTTAAAATTTAGCATTACTGATTTGTTTTTGTAACTATAAAAATATTCATTAAATGAATAATATGTGCATCAGTTAGTTTCTACATCATGCTGCTTATTTACAATTGTGACTTGTCTTATTCAAGTGCAAAAAATGAACATAATGCAATCAGAATGTTAGATGTCTATATCATAAAATCATTGAAGAGGAAACTTTGGTGAAAGGTACTTTCCTAACTGGTAAGTTCCAACAAGATATTGAAATCAAGGAGATAGTTTTGAAACTTGTAGAGGTCAAGCATTCTTTGCAAATGAACCAAGAATAAAATATTACTCCTAGACATTTACAGGTTTGTGGGGGAAAATATTTTTATTCTAATAACAAAAAATTAGAACTGCAATGATCAGGTTGTTGTGCATCTAACTAGATGACAGCCCAGCATATCTCAAATAAAGGTTTTATGTTGCAGCTTTTAAACAAATCCTTGAACTGTGCCCATAGGTACACTTGTAAATAAATACATGTACATATATCTAAGAAAGCACAAAATATATTTTTGTTAGTAAAGGATTCAATATGTTAAAGTAGGACATCAGTGTTAAGAAATTAACATAAGTGTAAAAAAAGGTATTACTGCATTGTCGTGTTAGTATTTGCTGCCTTTAACCCTGCTTTGATACTTGCTAAGTTCAAACTTACACCAAAAATATGGAAAAGTTATTAGAAAAATGTTGTGCAACACAGGGACATTTTTAAACTGAAAGAATGTGAATTATATTTCAAAAATAAGGTATTTACATTTCTACTAAATACTTGGCCAAAACTTGTTGCCTGTTTCATGTAATGAGATTTCTTGTCCCATTAAGCCACTAATTTATATTCCAGACATTCAAGATTTTATATCAGACTAATGACCCTGTTCTCTCTCCCTTCAAATCTTAGACTGAAGCATAAATTTATTTTGATTGAATATGCTTTCTCTGAATAACATGTGCTAGCCCTGTAGAACCTATTGCCAGAATTTGGTATAATCTTTCATGTAATTTTGAAATTATCAGGGAGAGGTATAGACTGCTGCACTAAAATAAAATCAAAGGAAGCCACAGTGGTTTCATTATTATGATGACTAACTGCTAGAAAAACAAAAAGAGACAGCTTTTTTTTTTTTTTTTTTTAATATTGCCAATAGTGTTTTCCTCTTAGCATTGGGAGAGTGAGAAAGCCACAGAATTTGTAAAATATGTCTGGTTTGACTTTGTTTAAAAATAAACAAAGGCTAGAATAACAAAATCTGTTACTGGTATTGTCAAGAAATATTTTTTCTGTGCTTCTTTCATGTCCCTAATATTTTTTGAGAAGACTTTTTTTGTCTGTAATGGCTACTGTTGTGTATTTTTGTGCTATATTTATTAATAAGTACTTATTCTCATCCAGTGAGCACACCTTTATAATGATCAAAACCTACTTAATGATGATGGCATCAAAAATGAACATGAACAGCAGATGCACTTATCGCTTATGTCACATCAATTCAAGTGGTTTTTCATCCCTTATCTCTGCCATGACTTAAACTGCCCTTGCCCATAGCAGAAATAAGGTTGTCAAACTAAATTTTCAAATTTATCAGTTTAAAGTCTGTTTTTAGGGCACTCTAAGTTATCTGTGTTGAATTAATTACACAAATGCATAGATCTCTGCTTTATCTATGTGCTTGGCTGTAAAACTATCACCTGTGTTTCAACTCACTTTTAAGCCTGACAAGGAAAAAAGGGATTAACAAATACTTCAAAAAAATTAAAAATGCAGTGTGGTGAGTTGACCTTAGCTAGACACCAGGTGCTCACCAAGCTGCTCTGTCACTCTCCTCCTCAGCAGGATGGAGGAGGGGAGAGATAACAAAATGGAAAGAAACTCGTGGGTCAGGATAAGGGTATTTTAATAAAGTAAAAGCAAAGGCTGCTTGCAGATGCAAAGGAAAACAAGATTTATTCTCTAATTCCCATCAGCAGGTGATGTCCAGTCACTTCCCAGAAAGCAGGTCTTCAGTATGCATAGCAATTACCTGTCAGACAGACATCATAATAATGAATGCCCCTATTCCACCTCCTTTCTCTGAGCTTTTCTTGCTAAGCAGATGTCACATGATATGGAAAACCCCTTTGCTCAGTTTGGGTCAGATGTCCTGGTTGTGTCCCTTCCCAAGATTTTTCCCACCCCAAGAGTACTGGTGGGGGCCAGTGTTAGAGAGCTGTGCCAGCACTGCTCAGCAGCAGACAAAACACTGGTGCGTTAACAAAAGCTTCCTATCTACTTGTAAAAAGCACTTGTATAAAGTGGCATGGGGACTGCTACAGAAAATTAATTCCATCTCAGCTAGACCCAATACATGCAGTTTTACTGTGAGAAGGCATTCTTTGATAGCAAAAGAAGAACTATCACTTCAGATTCACTAGATTTGAGTAATGAAAAACAAATTCTGAAATATTTTCCTTTAATTTTTACGTAATTACGGTTTATTTGAAAACAAGATTTTTTTGATATTCCAGCTGTAATGTAAGAGATCCCTGGAGGTTATAGATGGTTAACTCCCACTTTGTATTTCAGTCCATCAAAGAATTCGATTACCCTCCATGGGAATCCATTCCCTTGAAAAGAATCTTTCTGCTGCCAGCTGTTGAAAGGTAGCCTTTAAAATGAACATTACAGAATTTCACACTTCACCAGGTAAATGTAGTGAGACTCTGGTGATAACATGACAGAGGATTTGGTATTTTCCTTGTAGACATTACAACTTTTTTATTAATTAGACTTCTTGTTCTTTATTGTTGATCCCCAACCCTGCCCCCAGTAACATCAATAGGTATCAAATAAAATGTTTTAAAATATTCAGAATATATTCTTCTTGTTGATTGAATACTATCACCATAAGTAAAAAAAGTTGTTTGTGCTCTGCTTTGGTTTTTGATGAATGGCATCAGAAATTAGCAATAAGATAGCATCTTGAGGAAAAGGAGAAAGGATTAATTACATATCAATTTCATATTTTCAGTCCTGTTCTTGTCTTGGGACTGCACACATTTTGTCCATAGTTCTGCTCTTATTATAGCATAGCCTTTCAATTGTCATGAGACTATATAAACTCTTTGCCATTTTTCTTTTCATTTTAAAGAGGGATCATTTATTAAAGAAATGAAGCAAAACACTGTGGAAATAAATTATGTATTACAATTGGAGGCAAAAAAGATTTTAACACTTACAGAAAACAAGGAAAAATTGATTGGTTTAAGACCATAAAACTCTTAGTTGTTGTGATCCATTAGGCATGAAGGAAATTTAGCAGAGGTGAAATGGTGGTGTGGTGGCACCTTTGCCAAGAAGCAGATGCTCACCCAGCCTTTCTCATTCCCCACCCTCAGCAGGACAGAGGAACAAAACAGGATGCAAAAGCTTGTTGGTAAAGACACAGAGATTAATTCTGTTACCATCACAAGGACAGCAGATTTATCTTTGGGAAAATTCATTTAATTTACCACCAAATAAAATGGAGTAGGGAGGTAAGAAACACAGACAAAACCTAAAACACCTACCCAACAAACAATTCCCTTCCAAGGCTCAACTACACTCCTTTCTTCCCAACTCCTCTTTCTCCCTGGTCAGCTCCCAGTGGTGCAGAGGAAGTGGGGCATTAGGAGCTGCAGTCACTCCACAGCAATTCATCTCTGCAGGTCTTTCCTCCTCACACTTTTCTCCATGGTCAGTGTGAGGTCCTCCATGAGCTTTGAGGAAACACCTGGTACACCATGGTCTCTGCCAATAATTCCAGAGACTTAAGGGAAGTCTCTCTTCCAGTGTCTGGAGCACCTGCTACCAAAGTTTAGCCATCTACACCCAGTGTAGGTGTGAATAATGTTCATTTGTTTGATCTTTACTATAATGTGTCTGGTCACTGTTCTCAGAACTCATACTGACATCTTGGGTTTTGCACCCTTCCCACTGGGTACCCATGGATTCAAGTTTGTGCTCCATGAGTTAGACTGAGGAAAAGGAACCAGATGCTTTGCCAATAATAGAGAAATATTGAACATAATTCATAACATTTACTACTAGTCTTTTTGTGTGTGTGTGTGTGTGGTTTTTTTTTTTTTTACACTGTCTAGTCTTATTACATTGGTTACATGGAGTATGACTTAGGAAAACAAACTCATTAGGCTAAAAGTGACCACACTATCTCATCAGAAGTGAGGGAGGTAGACAGTGCTTACATATTAGCAGTCTCAAAAGAATATTTTGGATGAATGCATGTTTTCATTAATGCAACTACTTCTCTGTGTGTGTGATATTGAATGTACACTTAGATCTACAGAGAAGGTCCTAGCCAGAGCTGCAAGAAGAACTCAGTTTTCCAAAGCCTCAAAAACTACCTCTGGATAAATTTGGTGACAGATGCAGCTAGACTGAGTGAACAGTTTCATTGGTTTGTTCTCTGGGAGAGAGAAACTTTTACTGCCCTGTTTTGTCAGGATGGATAAACATTACAGTGACTACATGATCATCTCAAAATATGTCAGACACCATAACCAGGTGTCATCAGTCACCAGTTAATGCTATGACTTTGGATTGTCCTAAATATAGAAGCTTAATGGAGAATGGAGTAGCACACTTAGTCCAGGGCTATGTTCTGAAGCAGGCAAAAATAACAATTACCTCTCTACTTTTATACCATTTATCCCATTATAAGTATAATTTGTAAAATAGGCATAAAAAATATTGAATAATGGAGTGTTTTAGCATTCTAATCTAAGAAAATGTAGCTTGGGTTTTTTTGATATATTTTCAATATAATGGTAGTTTTAAACTTTTGCATTGTGTTTTTTACATGTAGAAAAGATTCTTGTATTAAAAGGTCTTAATATTGAATGACAATGACCAACATAAAATGGCAAGTGTTCTGCTCTGGAATTCATCAGCATTTCCTAAAGTCTTTAGAAGTTTTTACTCATGCGGAACCTCAGATGAGCATTTGTGGTATCTTATTATTTTTTTAAGTGTTATCTTAAGAATAAGATTTATGCCTCCAAGATAATACAGTAAAAGATTATTTGATACTTGAATTAGGTAAAAACAGTCCTATGGCAATTGACACTAGACAGCAATAATACAAAACTAGAAGTGTCGACAAAGCAGTATGTAGACATGTGACTGTATTTTTCTTTTAAACATAAGATTGATAGCAAAAAATGTATTTTTTTTCCAAAATCTAAACAAAATGCCTATTCTTTGTCTAAATATTGGGAAGAATTAATGGACTTCCTTTTTAAAGTCTCTTGTAAATATCAAGTTTGTGACCATGTCTGATCCAGAGGAGATCAGGCATCTTTAGTTTAGTATTTCTTCCTGAGTAATGTTTGCTAGTCAGTACTTCTGTCTGGGTAGTGTTTTCTAATAATCTGCTAATTTTAAGTCCTCTTTATTGAACTTTGCCAGTGGATCAAATTCTAAGAATATGGAGACCAAAACTCAGTGAAGAGTATCTATGCAAGATACACCAGTACCTAACAGAACAGGAGGAGTTCATACTTTACAAACCCACTTTTATTTCCTGGCTTGGTATTTACCTTTCATATAACTTTATGATGCTGTTGATCAGTGTTCTTCTTTTTGTTGATTTTAATAACATCTGTTTCTGCAGGATTGTACCTGTTCTACTATTTCTCATCTTGGGTTTATGTAGCAGATTTTTTGTAAATACAGAGATTTTCTTTTTACCTTCTTAGATTGTGGCCTACTTTTTTGACCACATCTCTAATTTTTCTAGATCATTTAATATTTTAATTTTGACATCCAACATGGAGGAAGTCCATCCCAGGTGGGATTGTCTGAAAATTAACCAGAATAACTCCTATGCCTTTATCCAAGATACAAATTAAAATATTGAATAGTACCAGACCTAGAAAAAAATCTCTGGATCTTACTTACTACATCTTTTTGTTTGACAATTGACAACAACAGCCTAAATACAAATTTTCTAGTTTTCTTCTCTCATCTGAAATAATTTGATTTTCCTATGTCTGTTTCTGAAAAATGTCCTATTTCACAGGTAACAGTTTTATAAGGATGGATACCCTTTAGTTGAGATTGAAAATTATAAAAACAAATATTTTGATCTTATTTATTTCTGAAAAGAAACTAAACTGGCTATTATTTCTTTCTTGACATCTAACTGCTTGAAAATTATTTAATTGTATGATAACAATTGCCTGGATTCCTTATGTACCTCTCTCTAGTACAGGCACAAAGCTTCTTTTGTTCTACTCTTCTAGAACTGTTTCCTAACCTCCAATGTTTTTAAAAGAAAATGGATGTATTTTCCAGGAACTCCATTGTGAATTTCACCAGTCAGAACTGATTTGAAAATATCTGACTTATGTGAGCACTCTCTAAACTGCTATTTTCCTGTTTTACCACTATGTCCTTGATACTGCTAGTCAGCTAATCACAACTGACTTATTTTGTGAAGACTGAATTTAAAAGACATTAAACATGCTGTCTCCTCAGCACTAGCTTTTAGTTCCTGTTTTTCAGCAAACTGACGTCTGCCTTTTCAAGAAATATTGTAAAGAAATAATTTCTATTTTACCAAATCATGGGATTTTTAAAATATATTTTCATCTTCATTCATTGCATGACTTAACAAAGTTTATTTTATAATAGTCATCTGTACAGCTCAAATTTTCAGTATTTCCATTTTTCAGGATTTCTCAATATAGCCCAGCTCTCATTACACTCCTAGCTTTACACTGGTTGAAATAGTTGTAATTATGCCCTTGATGTTGTTTAAAGAACCCAAAACTGTCCTAAGCCACTTCTTTCCTGTGTATTTTCCACAGAAACTTTTTCACTGGTTCTTTTATTTCGTGACTTTTACTCTTGTGAAGCCTTCTTTTTTTTTCCTGTTCCCCCTTTCTGACACTATATGATCCTTGCCATCTCAGTCGAGTTCTGCTTTCACATTCTCAACAACAGAATAATGCCAGGAAGGAAACATGTCTGGGATTGTATCAGCACATTACCTCAGACGAACTATCCTCAGTGAGCAGCTCTTCCAGGGCCAGGATCCAAGGTGTCTTCCTATAGCTAAAACACCAACCTAAAGTGATCCTTCTGGCATCTGTATCTAGGTGTTAGTCATAGAAGCATACTCTATGCAGCTCCCTTAAGGAAAATGAATTCAATTTGGTTTCTCAAGATTACCTACATCTTTAGGTTTTTCTCCACAATCTGTAAAGATTGTATTGTGGTTTGCAATTCACAAGAAACTTTTTCAAGGAAAATAAAAATACTTTCTTCAAAGTGTGACTTTGTCTTTTTCCCTGATATTTGGACTACTACAAATATAAACATTTTTGTAACCTTGAAAAGCTAGTGGTTTTGTATTTAAAACTATCTCACAAGCAGAAGTTATATTACCAGCTCCCTTTCAGTTTTTAAATGGAAATAGAATAATAGAAAAAGGGTTGCATATTGTTGAAAGTTGAGTTTCTGCTAAAATTACACAAGAGTTTTCTTCATGACTTTACAATTACCAGTAGTATTGTAAAAGTATTCACTAGAGACAAAACAGGAATATATTCTGAAGAGAAAAATAAGTTCTTATACACATCCCTTAACTGAAGAGGCTTTCTCCCCCCTTTTCCATCTTCTTTTCCAAAAATAATGAATAAGCCTAAATAGTAATGGTTTGCGCTTTTTTTTTTTTTCCCCACAGCTCAATCACACAAAGAACCTGTTCACTACATTTTCAGAAATGAGATGAATTTGCATATAAGTGAGTGAAAATCTCATCCTAGTCAAGATACTGGAAATGTCTATCAACTATGTCCAAATTTAGATGTGCACAAGGTAGACAAAGACAGTAAAGATCACCCTTGTGGATATTTCAAAGAAAATCTGTCCTCTGTAAAACTGAAATGATAACAACCATTATCTACTAGGGATGTGTTCCTTGTCAATTTTCTGAAAAAGAAAACTCATTTACTAAAAAGATAAAATGTGACAGTCAGGTTGAAAAAACAAAGAACCCAGGAAACCCAAGAACAGCAACATAAAAACAACCAACCAAGAAACACCCCCCAAAAAAAGAGAAAATGAAACCTTAACACACACACACACAAAGACTTTTTTTACCTATATGATGAAGTCAAATTTAAAGCTAATATCTGCTATGATTTTTCTTCTACTCTAGTACAGTATTCAGAGACAACAGTAAACATGGAATGAAATAATGGCCACCTGTATTCAAAGTGATTCCCTGAAAACATATCAGTATGAAAGTACATTATATGTCTATATATTTATATAATTTATATGATGGAAATAATGCTAAGGGCAGCATTCCTTATTCATGCTTGGACTTTTATTTAAATTAGGTAAGGCAGAAATTCCAACCCTCTCCATGAGACATTGCACACATGAAAAAGGAACGTTGTCCCTTTCCCAAATTGCTTAGAGTCCACAAATATTAACAGGCAGGTCTCCAGATATCTTAAAGCATAAAACAGGTAGGAGGTATTTACAGATATTTTGGTAAGTAGGAGTCACAGAGCACCAGCAGCATTGTTTAAAACGTGGATTGATTGACAAAGAAAGCTCCAGGGACAGTGAGAATTCTAAAGAATAACAACACAGTGACAGTTCTTTTGAACAAAAACACTAGAAATGGGAATGGAAATTAGTTTTGGTCCTAAGAGATACTCCTTTGGGGAGGCAGGGGAAGGAAGTCTTATGTTAGTGCCTGCATTAAATCTCCTTTCACATTTAATTTCCTTTCACTGAAAAGTAACTGAAGAAAAACATGCTTCAAAGCTCAGTTTTGGCTAGAAAAGGGTAAAGTGAAGATCTCAAGAAACTTTCAATGAGGCTGATATGAAAGCCACAGGCACACAAATATGGCAAGGCTTTATTTCTTCAAAAGGTTTTCACAAGTTGTGGGGGAGAATAGAATAGCTCAGGTGTATGAAACATCAAGAAAGTTT
Source organism: Rhipidura dahli (assembly GCA_013399225.1). Lineage (NCBI taxonomy): Eukaryota > Metazoa > Chordata > Aves > Passeriformes > Rhipiduridae > Rhipidura > Rhipidura dahli. The sequence goes on from VXAC01006729.1 coordinate 120,500, forward strand.
AGAAGAATTGAATCAGAATATACTACTAAACTAAAACCAAGAAGCTATCAAGATCAGTGACTGATCCTTTATCTTTTTTAGTTGATGGGAATCACAACAGAAAATCATTCAGCAAATGAGCATCTACCTGAGTACGTAGGTGGATGCATATGCACTTTAATAACACAAGAGACTTTTAAGTAAAAATATCATGCAAGAGAAAAAAAAAGTTTTTCATAATAAAAATAACAATGGTAAGATGAAGATATTAAGTTGATGTGTGCTGGAAAAACAAAATTTTTAAAAAGTGCATAAACCTGCAAGAAGCCTTGTAAGTATTTTGTGTGTGCTCATGCCTAGGTTGCTACATAACCATTTCTACAAGCTTAGAAAAAGCCAACAAAATACCCAATAACAACTAACACACAGATGCACAAATGCAAACAAATTCTGCATTTGAACATCAGTTCAAGAAAGGAATCTTAGTGCACATTATTATATGCTCTGTGTTTTTTTACATCTGCACTATATATAGAACAACAAATAAAGATTTATTTTAACGAGGATTATAAATTTTTATCTGAATTCCACTATGCACAAGTTATGAGCCATTTCTGAATATGAGAACTGAACAAGAACAGTTCAGTTTTTCATGCCTGTAAAAAGAACCATCCACTGAGCCAAATTTCCTCAGCCCCCAGGAGAAAAATCAGCAGGGGTAAGGAATGTGTTGGCTCAAAATGCTTTTCACAGTTAGTCTGGCAATTGGCTGTGTTGTTAATGTTTGGCTGGACAAAGCTGGTCTAACCTATTGCCAGCATAGCTCAACATGAGAATTACAACAGCAGTGTAAAATGCAAATAAGTTTCACAGGAGAAAAAGAAACACACATTAAAGAGGAAACGCAAACATCTGTGCATATGTGCTTCAAAAAATACAATGCATTTAGCGCTGGACCAAAAGGTTTTTCTCAGAAAACACTGTCCAATGGATATGTTTATATGAACACTCAGAGACTATTAAAATATGAGAAAATCTCTAGGGTTGATCAATATTTTGATGACACTGACCCAGATAGTCTACAGCAGATATATGTTTTCTAAAGAACACCTGTTAGGTCTTACTAACAACCTGAATAACTTGGAGTTTCTTTTGCATGCATTGACAGTCAGCTCTGAATGGAGTTTATGTTTATAAACTTGGCTGATATCAAGGAACATCTAAGTCACAGTGTTCTGCTGGAGTTTATCTTCTCAGCTAAAACACTCAAGAGGGATGGAATTTATAGACACCATTAGAATAATGCTCAATTCCAGTATTTGTGCTGTACTGTGCTTTATTTAATTTTTTATTTTATGGATGTATGTTCCATTCAAGAGAAGAGATCAGGAAGAAACCCAGTGTTTGGGAAGTTCTAAGTTTTCTTTTTGGGTTGTTTGGTTTTTTTAATTTCTCAATCATTGACTGCAAATATCTTGATATATATTGCAAATTAGAGTTCTTCAAAACAACACTATGATCAGTGAGACAATACTTCAATGGTTATCATCATCCTTTCCAGCTGGTTTTGACAACTAGTAAACCTCAAATAAGACAAGCTTACTGTAAGCATGACTATAAATGTTGCATGTGGTATTGGTTCTTCTGGTCTAAAGACCATAATGTAAAATTAAAAATAAAAATAAAATCCTAATTGGTTTCACATTTCAAGTTTTTAATGGGTCACAGGGTTTTTTATGCTTTTACAGCTATGCATATAATGGGGAAAAAACATATTCTATCTGTTGCCAAACACATCCTTTATTAATCTGTGTGCTTGATTATTTATGTGGAAGGTAATTTAGTAATTCAAAATACTAATTTTCTATTTTGAATTCTATCTTTAATCAGGCTAACTAAAAAAAGAGCCCAAATCTGAAGCTAAGTAATTTGTTTCATTCAATGGTATTTCAGTATTTTTCGTAACTGCCTACAAATGGAAAAAATCTTATTTACACAGTTTTATTGGAAACGTCATATGTGAACTAGACTTTTAAAAGATATTTGATGTGTTGACAGAATAAAACTAGAGTTTTAACCAGAAAGGGAACAAAATTTTGTCTATGTATGTAAAAGAAGAATAAACTGTCCAAAATTACCAGAAAAAAAATTATTTTACAATGTGATTTAAATCATCATTAATATATTCAAGAGTTATCAACTTTGTGAGTTATAATCAATTGAATTCCTAGTCACGTTAAATCAGATGCAGGAAGAATATCACAAAGAGGATATAATCCAACTCTTCCTGTCTCTTTAGGTCTCAGGAGGACAAGGCCATATTTTTCACATCAGTGCATAGGTTGGTCATGTTGTGCAGGATTTTAGTTTGTCTGTTTGTTTAATTATCTTCTTGTAGGTTAAACATATAATAACAATTAGAGGGTATTATTGCAGAAAGGGGAGATAACACAAGGTACACACCTTTATCCTAAAAGCACCTGTAGCAATTTGAACTTCACTTGATAGCCTCTGAAGACCAGTGACCTGAAAAAATTTAGTAAAATAAAATTTTGTGCAGTCAATTTACTTCCCATGGGCAGAAGTTCAAATGCAAAAGTTCAAGTGCATGTCCTGCTTGATGTTAACCAATGAAAGGAGAACATGAGAAAAAAATCCCTTACTAAAAACACATAAAAATTTAATGTTAACAAATGTTTGATCTAGATTTTATCTGAATCTTCATCTCAAGTTATAACTTTATAAAACCTTATCAATATGCTATGGTTAAAGCTCAGACTCATATGGCAACTTTTAGCATGTGGATTTTTTTGAGGATATAAACATAGCACTATATTTATCTTATTTTAAAAGTGTGTAGGTCTATGGATTATGAGAAGAGCATAATTATATATTGTAATTTCATTCACATATTACTCAAAGCAATGTCTCATGTCAGGATACAATAACTTCTGGGATTTGAGGAATGCATTCTTATTCAGAGATCATATCTAAAGGTTCAAAAACCCGAAACTTTGTACTTGATTTCTCATTCTGAATGTTATCATCTCAGTCGTAAATATTACATACAAAGAAAAAAAACTCTTATAATTTGTTGACTATCAGGTAGGTACGCAAGCAATCATCTTATTATACTGTATTTAATATTTAACTGTGCTATCCTTGTTTCATTACAGTAGCATTTCACATTTCAGAACATAGCATCACAAGGTTTACAATCACTATAACAATTTCCTTATATTTCAGAGTAGGCTATCATAAGTAAGAAGCTTGCTTTTCAGTTTTGCAGGGGAGAGAGGATTCTGTATTTTTAGTAAGACCTTCAAGATAAGGGTGCACATGGTCATTTATGTAGTTAATTGTATAAAAAGAACTTTCTTCTCTCTCTTAAATACATGTGAATGAAAGACACAGTACTAAAATTGGCTCATTTATATTAATAATCAGTCAAAAATGGCATGCAGCAAAAGGGGAGGAAAAAACCAGAAAGGGTAAAAGAAAAAAAAAAAGACAAAGCAGTAATAAAATTTTTAAAATCGAATAAGAAATCAGTGTATATTGATGATTTAACTGAAATTAAACAAGGAAAATGCCTTTTCTTGCATTACCACTTTTAGGTGGAATATCATCACACTTCTAAAAGCAAGTAGGAATGCATCATGCCTAAATCCCTGAAGTTGTAGTTCATGCTCACACAGCAAGTTGTCCTATGTTATGCTATTTGATACAATGTAGCTTTATTTATTTGAGCAAGTCCCTGCAGCTGTATCTAGAGCAGTATCCTAAGCAATGGTAGGGCTGGGGCATGGCTGCTCAGCTACACAAATGGCTGAACATTTGTTCAGGTGCAAGGATAGAAATCCAGAATGATTTGGGCACTGCCAGCTGTCACCCTCCCAGACAAATCACAGGCAGGTTTGGGGGGTTAGTGCAGCTCAGGGATCATTCCTAAAAGGTTGACTGCTGCTATCTCATTTCAGAGGATGCAATGGTTTAATCCTATAGTCACAGCCAGACTGACAGTTGGCATAAGCACCAGAGAAGAGGCTCTATTTAGTTTGTTTAGCATTATACATGCAATAAACTTACTCCATATGCAGCACTAGACTTTCTGAAAAGCACAGCTGAGGTCCCTTTGTCTGTTCAACCTGGAGGAGACTGAGAGAAGACTTCATTGCAGTTTGCAACTTCCTTGTGAGGGGAAGAGGAGGGGCAGACACTGATCTCTTCTCTCTGGTGACCAGAGGGAATGGCCTGAAGTTGTGTCAGGGGAGGTTTAGATTGGACATTAGATAAAGATTCTACACCCAGAAAGTGGCTGAACCTTGGAACAGGCTCCCCAGGGAGGTGGTCACAGCACCAGCCTGACAGAGTTCAGAAGTGTTTGGACAATTCTGTCAGACACATGGTGTGATTCTTGGGGATGGTCCTGTGCAAGGAGTTGGACTTGACAATCCTTGTGAGTCCCTTCCAGCTCAGCTTATTCTGGGGTTCTGTGAATATTTACAATGATTAAATCTTAACAAGTTCAGCCAGAGTTTTCTCTGTGCTTGGGGGAAAACTGTCTCACAGAGTACCATGAATGCAATGTATAATTAATGCAGATTATGTTTCCATAAGAAACAAGTGAACTGGGGCTGTATTCCTGATTTCAACATCTCTTTTCCAAAAATAAAATCTTAATTCAGCTACAAGGAGATCATTGAAAAGCAGCAGAAAATTAAACTGATGTAGAACTACTATCTCTTCCTTCACTGAAAATCAAAAAGGGCTGAAATCCTAAATAAACAAAATGGAGATTGTCAGCATTTCCATATTAGCAATGCATAATTCCAAATAATGTGCAAATTGAGAACTGTTCACTAAAGGCATCTATGAATAATTTAAAACTGTAAGTAACTTCAAGTTTTTGCAATTGGCTAAACCAAAGGTCATGGTAAAAAGAGGTACTTAGTTAGGTGTCTTGGTATAGTTTTCCAAAAAACGCAGAGTTCTAACCTACCAATATTTTAAAGAGTTTTATAATAAGTGGAATGCAATGTTTTCTTTAGAGCTGTTTAACTTAAGACTCTGAAATTTACTGTTAATTTCTCCTGGTTTACATGAGGAAACATTGTGAACTGCATCCAACTTCTGTAGAGCAACTCTTACTGGAGAGTCCTTATTCTATGAATTTGGAGAACCTTTCACATTCAGTGTTAACCCAGAATGAGGGCTTCTTAAAGTTATAGAAAAGCCCATGATAGTGATATCCAGTGACTGGACATCCAGTGAAAAATATTTTTAACTTACACTTGCACCACCTTTTACTTAGTTTTCAAATATATTAGTAAGCTTCTGTGCAATTTTTCCTCATTGTATTTCCTGTTTTAATTCTGTGCTTGCATATTTTTGTTTGTGTGTATATTTATATATATACACACTCTCTAATACAAATAGACAAAAAGCCTATTGCAGAAAAATATGAACTGTATTTTTTCACCATAATGCTATATTTAAGTGTTGACATAAAACTTCATGTTACTCATAAATGCTGCCACTATTTTATAGCAAGATGTATAAAGAATGTGTGTCTTGAAGAGATTTGAATCAAAGAATGTTAACTGCCTCCTGATTTTGCTGAAGTTTAGAGAAAAAAGACAATAAAGCTCTGCTGAGATAACACATATTATTCAAAGACATGTAACGCTTTCCAAAGGAAAAAAAAATCTTTTTATTTTGGAAGATAACAAGGAAAGTAGTTTTATTTGTCCTCCGTCTAATTTTGTTAGAACATAAATAATCTGATCTACTGAGAATTTTCTATCCAAATAAGGGACTTCAATTATCACTGTGGAAAAGAGGTGACATTCAAAGTCGATACATGGAAAACCCACATCTGTCAGTCGATATTTGAATGTCAATAACACATGTTATTCCAGTGAGAGGAGACCTTGCCTGAGGAAGAAAAATTCTAAGCCTGTCAGAAGACAATTTCTTTTACAGCAAGTGGAGAATCATTTACCCATGTTTAAGATTCTCTATTTGTGATATTTCAGTTATAACAGCTGGGTTTAGCAGAATGTGTTTTTAATATGCCTTTGCTAATGGAGTGGTAAGACAAATCATGCAAAATGAAAGAGGAACAAAGAAATAAGGACTCATTAGTGTTGTAGTTCATCATAACTGTAGTAGTTCATACCAGTTCGTTTGTAACTGAAACTGATTTAAAAGACTCCACATACAGAAGAGAAAGAACCCACAAGAAATCTTTTGAGTGTATAGAACTTAACAACTGGATTTAAAGCAAATGCCCAGTTAATACAGTTCTAAATGTTAAGCAATCTGCATTTTAGATTTGCGATTTTGTATTTTTTTATCTAAAAGACTAAAAAATTTCACCTTCCCAAATCCTGATATTTCTGAAATAGTTCATGATTACGACTGAGGTGAATTTTCAAGTTAAGAAGAGTGTCTCCCTGCCATCTTTTGCAAAGAAAATCTAATTCTGACACTCAGTGACATAGGTGGACCCAAGAAAGACCAAGTTCAGAGCTGACTTATTCAAAGTCCCACAGCCCAGGCAGGATTATGAGAAAAAAAAAATCAGTCTCTCATTCCTTTATTGTCTTTCTTCTATTTAACAATGTAAGTATTTGCTCTTGCAAGTGTAGTTAGGAAGCATATTTTTAAAATACTACAACTCTCATTAGAACCATAGAATCATGGAATCATTAACTTTGGAAAAGACCTCTGAGATCATCAAGTCCAAACTTTGGTTAAACACCACCATGTCATCTAAATCATAGCACAAAGTGCCACGTCCATTTGTTTCTTGAACTTCCCAGGGATGCTGAATTGACCCCCTCCCTGGGCAGCCCAATCCAATACTTAATCACCCTCTCAGTAAAAAAATTCTTCCTGATGTCGCACCTGAACCTCCCCTGGTGCAGTTTAACTGTTGCTGGCTGTCTGGCAGAAGAGACTGACCCCACCTGGCTACAGCCTCCTTTCAGGTGGTTGTAGAGAGGGATAAGGTCAGCATGGAGCCTTCTGTTCACCAGGTTAAGCCAACCCAGCTCCTTCAGCTGATCCTCAAAGGACTTTGGCTACAGACCCTTCACTGACTTCCCTGCCCTTCTCTAGATTTGCTCCAGCACCTCAATGCCCTTCTTGTAGTGAGGGGCCCAGAACTGTAAACAGGGCTTGAGGTGGGGCCTCACCAGTGCAGAGTACAGGGGGACTTCTTATTTGTCATATGAGGAAAGGCATTGTATGGCAGACACTGACCAAGACTTCCACCTTACTCACAGAAACATGGTCAGTTTGAACAAATTTAGACTAATATATGCAGAGAAAATAAACATAAGTTCCATGCTTGCAAAACTGGAGGGATTCTGATGGTGATTCTTATGTTGCTCTAGTTATTATTACTACTATTTATAATCATTATTATTTACATCTTTCACTGCACTTTGTAAGAATCGGGCATTTAATTTGTCCTTTTCTGTTTCTACCTTTTCTACTTGGTCATATGACTAAATATAGGGTTGCATTAAATACATAATGTAGAATTTGTTTTTTCCCATTCAAAAATTCTGGATGAAAAGGTTTAATTTGAAATTTCTATTACCAACTTTTGCACTCCCTTCTCACAGATATGATAAATTTGTTCTGTTAAGTCATTCCATGACTAAATACAGTCAAGAAGCCGTGAAACAAAGCACTTGAAATGCATCTGTAATGTTGGTTTTAGAACAATGTCCTCCAAAGTCATTGTTTTGTTTGTTTGTTTGTTTTATTTTTTTCCCATTCAAAAAACTTCCCTATATTTTGCCCTCCCTTTTTTAAAGGAAAGAAAAAAATCTTCCATAACAAAAATCTGTCTTAATCAGTTATTCATAATTCCCCATGGAACTTTCATATCAAAGACACCACGACAAATCTGGACTGAGCAGCAGTGGACTATAGCTTCAGTACCAGAAATGCAGTTTTTAAAATATGCAAACGTGATGGGCTAAGTTTGGAAGCAAAGTACCTACAGTGGAGATTGGAGCAGCATGTAAATATAGTTTTCCAAATATGACAAAAATCAACAGAACACTGGTATTTCTTTTTAATTATTTTTCTAGAGAACACCATAGCTAGATGGCTACAAGTGATGAGGAGATACTGCTCCACTGGATGGACAGTATAGAAAGGAACTGGGGCATGTGGAAAACTGTTGCCTTATATATGGTTTGAATAGATTAAGTTGTAAGAATTTCGTATCTCAGCTGCTGAGCTTTACAATAGCTTGGTATCTCATTAGAAAGCTGCCTCAGAAAATTAATTTTTTTACTGAAACCAATCAAATAATGAAAGGTAATAAACAATTTTGGTTACAAGTTAGCTGCCTTCCAGGTTTCAGACATGGTTTTTCAGAGATGGTGAATTAGTAGGAATTATTAATAGAATCTTCTTTCCAAAGTCTTTTAAACAAAAAAGTTGCTAGATAAGGGACTTTATAGCAGTTCTGGATATCAGTAAAATAGTATTTGAGTTGATTCTCGGGTGTCCTTCCCCAAGGATTCTCTGCATATAATTTTGGCTGGTTTTAGTAACACTATTTTTCCTTTGCACTTGACATTACTCACTAAGATGTAATTACGTGGTGTTTGAGGACTCTATAGGATATATATCTGTGATGGTTTTACTAACTATAGAAAAGCATTTTAACGTGGAAATTGTTAAGGACTCCACTAATTTCAACAGGGCAAATTGATTCTGTTATGCAAAATATATATTGTGTTTTAAAATGTTAAAACCTTGAATGAAAAGCATATTGATTGTTTTAGGTATGAAAAAGTTTATGCTGACAGGTTTATGATGCAATATGTAATATACACACATATAACAAACACATTTGTGCCTAAACAGTGTTGAAAAAATAGGAGTTGCAGTAATTAATTATCTGTTTCAGTTCAATTTGCTTTCTATTGAGTACATCTCATGCTGTTTTATAGTACTTAATAAAATCTAATCCCTTAGACAATGTGATAGAATCTTGTAATATAGGCCCCCTTTGGTTCTAAAACCAATTTATATGTAGATGATACCCATTTTAAATCTCCTCCAAAATAATTCAGTATACAGTTTCAAATAGTGCAAACTAAATACTTCTTGAAGGCCAATAGCCAGTTCACAAAATCTTTTCATTGTGCTTTTCATGTAAGAAAAATATACTGAAGATGAAAAGAAAAAGGATTCATTTTTCCAAGGTACAAGCTAAAAAAGCACAATGTTCATTAATTTAAAAAGAATGAGACAACTAGGATGTAAGGCTGGGACTTGTTCTGAAAGTTCATTGCTATTATATGGGGAAATAAGAATTCATAAATAAAGCAACTGAGAAATTTTCTGCAAAGTAAAACAAAGAAAAAGACCCAAACACCTTTGTTTACCTCACCAAGGGTGGATCTGTATAAACCAGAATTTGTTCTAAAAAGGATTTTTGCTTAAAAAGAAATTTGATATCATTAAAACAATGCTTCATTACCCTTTTTACCCAACTGTTTTAATGGTATATATGTTTTCCAATCTTTTTTTTTTTATTTCCAAGTGTAAAACTAAAATATAAAAATAATGACATTTAAATTAAAATAAAATATCTATATATAAATAGTATCCATTATGCAGCTGAAAAGGAAAAAAAAATAAACAAAAACCAAATCAACCAATCATCAGCAAACACACAAGTGAATCTTAATAATTCCAGGACTGAAAATATGCTTCACACACAACCATGTGAGACAATCACACACCATTAATTTGATTAATATGAATTTTACCTATGACAAGCAGGAAAAAAAAAAAAAAGGATTAATCCTGTGTCTCTAAGTTAAATTTTATTTTCTCATTACAACTAACTTGATATCTTTTATAAAAATAAACAGCATTCTAGGGATCCTATGTGAAAAATCACAATCTATCACAACACTGACCATTGATGGTTTTTGCAGTTGAATCCTTTAGCAGAGAAAAGATCATATATTACAATCCCCTATCTAACACAAAGAAGTCCTTTAAAACAATCTATATTGTCCTACATTTGCAGAATGGGTCTCTATGTGCATGATATATTATTCACATGGCCCTAAAAATTCCTTTTGACTGGCCCAAAACAGAGAAAATTGGGGATTTGGTCCTTCAAACTGACAGATGAAATTTGGGAACTATTGCTTGTAAATACTGAGAAGATATTAGAAGAAAGGAAAACATTTTTACTCTGTTTCCAGTTTCACACACACAATGCTTCTAGAAATTATAATTTGGGATAAATTATTTACATAATTGAAATAGGAAATTTATTTTGTGCAATTATTGTTTATCTATGTCTAACTATAATTATCATGCATTCAGAACTTTTTTGAATCCAAGAACACAATTCTCATAGGGAAATGTTTTAAAACATGTTCAGCATTATGCTTCATCCTTGGGGATCCTGCCTTATAAATATGTATATAGGAATCAAGTTGGCAACATTTTCAGAGATACATTTAAAGCTAAAGATTCCTATACCGGTGCCCAAGTGTCAGAAGGCAGTCATGGTATTAGCTCAGTTCTTTCTGAGGGATTCATCTCATGTGTCAACATTTCAAAATTTGAAGACTGGGCTTATCTTAGTTATCCTAAGTTCCTTTGTAGCCGACGGGGAGAGAGAACAGCCTGCATTTAGAGTAAGAACTATTCGATAAAGATGGAGTTTCTAGGATAAAAATATAGTAAGTCTGCCAGCTACCAAGAAAAATTTCCCTTGACTGGAAAGCAAAGCACAAATTTATCTAGCATTTCATAATGGCAATATAAGTAATAGAAGGCAAACTTACAGCACCAGTGAGAGAAGAGCTAGATTTGTTTCTAGATACTGATGGTACAATCTATTTCTCTCTCTTCATCTCCCCTGATTCATCTAGAAATTCCTAAACTTTTTTTTTTATTATCTTTTTTATTTGTAGTTCTTCATTGGCACTTCTACAATTATCCCAAAGCATTTCTAAAGCATGTGCCTGTGAAGTGAAAGAGAAATGGGTCAAAAAACTTTTCGCGGAGATTATTTATGAAGAGACATAGCCAGATTAATTGCATTACTGCTTAATGGAACACATATTCAATTAGTTTTGCAATGGCCTTTCAATTAAATAAACTTTCTGCAGCCAATTTAAATGTCAGAAGAATGGGACTGAAACCAGACATTTTTAACTACAAATTAAAGTCCATAGACCTTTTTTTTCCTCCACTCCTATTTAAAAAGTAGAATACTGAATTTTCTTCTTGTGAAAGAGTTATAAAGTAGGTCATCTACAAGCTTGTTTTATGAATTGTGGTGTAATTCAAGGGCTTATCTCCACAGAGGAATAGTTACAGTAGTACCTACAGACCACTTGACGTCACATTTTTCATGTTAGTAAGTCCTATAGAACACACAGAAAACCCTACATATATTCTATCACTTTTAAATAGAAAAATTTAATGAAATAATGGAAGTGGAAATATATTATTAATTTCTAGATATATTGTGAAAAGAAAAATAATTCCCTGTATAAAATACTTAACTTATTGTTAAAAACAAAATCATTGTGGACTCTTCCTCTGTTTTCCATATATTGCTTAAAATGTCTAGCATTTGTAACTATTTAAAATTTCTCACAAGATTACGAAAATAATGCAAAGAAACCCAATTTAAGTTCATGAAGTTGATTTATCTTCAAGCCAGTAACAAGTGGCAATAGAGATGTAAGGCCAGATTGTTCACTTTCTCTCAACTGATGACAGTGAATATGAGGTTTAGGTTCTAGAGCTAAAATTGTAGGTCCCATTAGCCCTTTAAAAAAAACTTTCAACACTGAGCTAACTTTTTCTTCTTATCTGCTTCCTTTGCTGAAACAAAGCCACCTCTTTGGTTTAATTCTACCAGGGCATCTCCTTTAACTTCTGTTGTGAGCTTGAGTGATTTCAGTTCTACAAAGCATAATAGAGCTACTTGCATGAATACAAAGAAGATTGTGTAATATTTCCAAGAAAGAAGAAGAATGTTAATTTATTACTAAAAGGATAGAACAGCATCTCAGTCTTTTTATTTAGCTATGTAAAAATGATTTTGAAAAGAGCTTCAGACTTCATATGTCTATACACACATATAAGTTTAATATAATATATTGGATTTTAGCTGTAATGAGTGATTCAGAGTTGCTGTAGTTTTGCCATGGTAACTACGCCCTTTTTTTTAACACATTATGAAACCATCAGATTTAATACTTCAGACTAAGGGACCAGATCTTGGTCTAAGACAAACAGTCTCAAATATTGGCCCAAGGTTTATTTTGAAAGAAGAGCAAGAACACGGCACTGAATAATGAGCCCAGTGATTATGCTCCCATTCCTGGCTATTTCTTGCTCTTGGGATCTTCTAAGCTGTCACAGTTTGCCAAATTGCTAATCCTCAGCAGGATTCCCTTTCTTTCTCTTCCAAGCTTCCCTTGAACTGTTTACACTTTAAAGGCAAAATAAAAATAAAATTCCTTGAGCTCGACAATTCTATCACTCTTGTGCATTAAGCCATCTTTTTTCATTTCTTTTTAACCTGACAGCTGGCAAATATTCTTAATGTTACTTAGTGCTTACATTAGAAGACAGAGAATAGTTACTGCTACTAAACCTACACCACACATGATTTTGAAGTGCCATGTTCACCTTCTGCCCCAAAAATTGTCTCTTCACCATGAAGTTAGTAGTTTGATATATAACTGGATCAAGCACTCAATTATGTTAGAGGAGCAAATCTGAAAGGAAACAATATATTTTTTTCTCCTGTTAAGAGAATAAAAGCTTGAACTTGTTTCATTTATGACAAAATGTAGGACAAATCATGAGAGATTAAATTCAAAAAAGAGGGAAAACCCCACAAACTCTGAACATTAATAGAACTTTTGCTGACAGTTAATACAAATATGGTCCCTTGACAATGTTAGATACTTTTTTTTAATATGCAGCAAAAATATGAGAAACTTTTGTATTTTACAGGCAGCATAAATATTTGTATACCCAAGGCATTATTTGAATAGTCTAAGGAAAGCTTCTGCTAGCATACTCTCATGGAACTACTAATGACTTAAATTTAAGGTCTGGTGCACCTCAACATGTTTCTGACACTCTCTTACCTGTTTTGAAGAAAGGTTCTCACATTTGGTCCTCACATTTTCTTTCTTCTCTTACATTATTTTTATTCCTACTACCTGTTTCCAGCTCTGGCTAATATTTACCTTAATTATCTATCATTTTTATAGGTGTTTTTAATATGGCAGATTATTTTTTGTGTGGATATACACATTTTCATATCATACCCCAGATAATTTTTATTTTTAAGTTAATAAATATTAGGCATCCCATATGTGTCATTCTATAGTCTTTTTCTATGGTCAGAAGACAAAGACATGTACACCATATTTTGATTTCTCTAGGCAAATGTTTAAGGGTAGATTTTTTGTCTCTGTTCAGTGAAGATATGATCCTATCTTTGAGTAGATCAAATGCCTGAAGTTAAGGGTAGATGGATCCTACTTCAAATGCTCAATGAAACAAAATGTTCATTGTTCAGTCTAAACAATGATCATTTTGTTTCTAGCAGATGATACAATTGTGACATGCTGGCTGTATAAATATCACTACAGATGCAAAATTCGAGATACAAAAAAAGTTAAATTTTCTGACACAGGATACCTCACCCTGATCCTCTTATGGGCGATTCCACATATCTGCTATAGAATGGAGAGGGATGAAATATTACCAGTGAGCAGTGCTCCTTTACAGAAGCAACACACAATTCTTTACAGTGCCACAGCTGTGGCATAACCAAGTCATAAAATTCCGTAGACTACATTTTCACTTGCACATTCTTACAAAAAGCCAAGTTCAATAGTTCCTCATATGGAAAAAAAAAAAAAAAAGAACCCCCCCCACCCCGAAACATACAACAAAACCAAAAATAAGGACTGACTTTGTCTGTCCCCATTTTACACAAAATGTAAAGCCAAGATGAGTGAGAAAGATGAAGTCATATTATCCCAGTGCCTCACTTATTGCTTGCTTTCATGTCCAATATTTGAGATGTCCAGACTTAAAGCCTTTAGAAGAATTCTTCAAGACATTGCAGCTCAATTAAATTTATAATCTACTTTGGCAGAAGAAATTTCTCTGTTATATATCTGTGGTGGGTATATTTTCACCCCAGCTGAATTCTGAAATGGGAAGGCAAGCCTCATTAAAACAGTCATTAATAGTACTCTTCTCCAGCTACTGGATCTAATCTTGGCATTTTTCTCATGGATGGCTAGCATCCTAGACAACTCAGCTCCAGGCTGGCTATAGCAGAACTTACACATAAGCAAACAAACATACAGATGCAGGAAAAAAATTTTAGGAACACAGCACTTACAAAGGTCTCACCATGTAATCATGTTGATGAGCCAGTGTCTTATATCTGATCAGAGCCTTTTGTTCTCCCTTTCATTTCCACATATTTATGTCCCTTAATCCTCATGTTTTTTCCATGATCCCTCAGTTTCCTTAATTGTTCTGTAATAAGTTTCACTGACTGATTCAATCCCCTTACAACATACCAAAGAAAGTTTCTGAAATTCCCACAAAGCCCCCCAGATAAGTTTGCTATTTCCCATAGGCCCTACAATTATCCTGACCAACCACTTTCTTATCAGTTATGCAAAGCTCTTCAAGGTGATCCTTTCAATGTCCCATCAGTCAGGGAACTCAGCACTCTGCTCTTTATTAGGGTCACTGATATCTACTGGTCCATTGGATTTGTAGGTGTTGACTTTCAAGTTTAATTATTATTAAGCAGTCATCAAATGGTTTATCCTTATAAACCTGTCCTCTCATACAGGACAGCAAATTGGTGGAGAAGAATCAATGCAACCACAGATCATTTTTGCTCCAGTGATACATACATGCTTCAGGATGAGAAAGTCTGACCCACCAGCCAAAACTTTTATTGAGAAGCCTAAGCAACTAGAAAGAGCAGCTGTTTGGGACATGCCCTGTTCACACAGAGCTGTTGTAAAGCACTCAGTTGCTGGAGGATGTTGGAGCTCCCACAACTTCACCATAGTAACAAACCCTCACTGCCAGAGAGCTGTTCCTTGCCAAATGCAACATATGAAATTAAATCTAGCACAGTACTTGCCACTTTCTAAATCTGAACCCTATTCATGAGAAATCAGCTGCAGTGATATTCTTCAATAAAGTCCTCCAAATCTCTGGTATTTCTCCATTTCTCAGGACAGGATTTCTTATTGTGGGTCATGAGCTTTTGTCATTTATTAAAACTGTATTTTCTGAAAGTTGATTTGTTTGGGTTTGATTCAATATTATTTATTTGGTAAAGGTTGACATTTTGTAAATGTCATGACCACCTCAGAGAATTCCACTCACATAGATCTATTGAGTTAGCATTATGCCAAGTAGCATTGGTCTTGCAAGCATGGAAATATGGTTTCTATGGAAAAATATAACTTCCTGTGTCCACTAAAAGTGCATAGTTTGCTGGTTTGCACAGAGCTTCTGTGAGCAGCTCCTGAAAACTACCTGATCAATTTAGGTTTTACTGAATGCAGCACAGAACATGGGAGGTGCTCCATTTATAAACTTACTAAGATATAACAAGATCTAGTGTTTATAGCATGTTGCAATGAAAATACTGTTCTCATAACCATGAACCATAAGAGAAACTAACTATATTTAATAAATTTGAATGTTAAAAAGAATGTTTAAATTGTCATTAAAAAAATAGTACCAGAATGCTTCAAAAGCGGTTATTTGAAATGGGTAGGTTTTGTGCCAAAGGCTCCTTTTTCACCTGCAGCGTTTGATCTCACAAGCAGTTGGAAGGCAATTTCTACTTTCAAAGAGTGTCATAAGTGGCTTTGATTTCTGAAACAGGTAGATATATAAACAATTGAATACGATATAAGCTCTGTTGTAAAAAAGCAATTTTTATGTGAGGGGATAAAAAGTTTCATCTTCACATCCCTCTGATTAGAGCTGAAATTTTCATTTTGATTCTAGATAATGAAGTCTCTAAGCTATGAAACCACAATTGCAAACATTGAGGTGATTAAAGCCTTAGGCCTATTACTGTAGAAAATTAACTTATTTAGGAAACAAGAACAATTTGATGCTAACAGAGTTGGAAAAAGAATAGACCAAAGAGCTTTTGGAAACAAGAGTTTGTTTACAAGTATTTTTCTCATTACATAGTCTAAATAGTAATGGGTGCATTTGATTTAATTACATTTAATTAAATTGCATTTAATTACATTTAATTAAATTGCATTTAATTACATTTAATTGCAGTTAATTAGCATAGTAGTTTGCTATGCATTCCCACATTGTTCTAGTCTGATTCTTAAGTCCAGACCCACAAACCAACCAAAATTCACAATTTCTTATCTAGTTCAACTTTAGAGTAGTCTTCTAGAGTATTTTTATTAAAAACTCAGTGTGAATATTGGATAGAAGCTTCAGTGTTTGCTGTGAAGTTCCTTAACTAACAAAAATACCTGCTTTTCTTAAGGCTTGGAACTATTGCCGTTTTCGCAATGCTGATATCTTTAGCCTCTTTTGGAATTCAGCCTGGCCAGAACTCCTAAAGAAAATGATATTCTGGTTAAGGTCCAATGATCCTTACAAGCCCTGCCGTAGCATGTTCAGTACATGCTAATAAAAACAAGTCCTACACAGAACAGAGAAGCTATAGATCCTTCTATTCAAAAATAGAGGAGAAGTTTATTTTATGCCTATATTAATGAAAACTGAAGGTATTGTGCACAGACGTGATTTTGAAGAGTTTTATTCTACACAACCATCAATTAGAGACATTTAAAAATTACTTTTTCAAAGTTGTACAGGAATAAGTGAAAAGCCAGAACTAGGCTTTTCTGAGCAAATAGTGATTTCTCACTTATTTACTTGTAGCAAAATAGAAATAATTACTAATCAGTAGTGATTAGCTATCTCTATTGTCCACGCAAGAATGTACCACTTTGCCTGAAATTTTTCCCTTCCTCCTTTTTATCTCACAATCCAAAACTACCAGGTAAGGAATTCAGTATTATACTGGGAAGTTACCAGTTAATCTAATACTTAGTTGTCCCTGACAGGTTACTGTTTGTTGTTGTTTCAAGTATTTTTATAAAAAATAGAGCTGCCAATATATGCACAATAAATCAAATTAATATGAAGTTTCTACTACTATACAAAAGCAATAGGATGTTTTTCCTAAAGCTTCCTTACCACATAATCTAGACACACTTTAACATTAGAATGATATTCAAGCACAGAGAATAAACATGAGCGTCATAACATCAAGACATCAAGACATCAAAATTGTGGAACCAAGAGTAACAAAGAGACTGCGTAAGAATCAAATGGCAGCAAAACAGCTGCATAGATTAAATATAGAATTATAAAAAAAATACCATTTATATTTACAGTCTCCTACTATTTAAAATTTAACTTTTGTTTATCTGTGGACATAGCAGTGACTGCACAACACTAAACAGAGAGGGCTTGGAAAAAGTCTTTTCTTGGGGAAGTGTAATAAAACCTGTGTCCTGCACTATTTTGGTTTTGTAGATAATCCCCTTGTAATCAGCTACATTCCATTAAATGAATATGACTCAAACAAGTGGCAGGAAATTTTTGCTCAACAGCAGGGACTGCACTGGAATAAAGAGTTCTGAATTTACACTATTTTTGAACATTGGTACTAAATACCTTTACATGCTTCAACAGCCTTTTTCAGAGCACTTTTATTTTAAAGTGTTTGAAACCCTCAGTAGCATTTGGATGGACTTCTTTTTTAGAATCTCTTCAAATTCCAAATTAATGTTATACTGCAGCAAATATGCCATATTTTTTACAGTCTAAAGAAGCGTAGCAGCTAACAAAACTATGTTGGAGTATAGAACCCCATACATTAGCAGCTTTCTTAATGCACTATTTTGTTCAGTACAATATGCCATAAAGTTTTTTCACCTCACAAGGATATCCATTATTAATTAGCTTATAGCAATTTTCTTTGACAGCAGAATGTATTGTGGAGCAAGTTGGTTTTCAGTTAAATTATGTTTCCTCTAACAACTTTTAGTATAGCCTAAAAAAATCCCAATTTCATGAGAAGTGAATGTGCAAGAAAATGAGAATAAAAATTAATCAGAATTAATTTTGCCTCTTTTTATATGCTGCGTGTAGAGAGCTTCTGAAATGTTCGTGAACAATCTGAACTCTACTTCTAGAGAGTGCACAAAGACAGCAATGAAACTGTCTTATCTAAAAATATCAAAACTTGTTCCTATCAGATGAGCACAAATCTATAACTTTCCAGTAAACATTTCTAAATTTCTAGATTTTATCTTTACAGGACTATTTTTTTTTCTTTTTTAGGACAACTTCTAAAGATAGAATCATAATTTTTAACAGTGTTTATATTTCAAGACGATTTACTCAAGAAATTTGTATTAGTTTTAATTCAGTATTTATTGTTCTTCCTTTGGAGGTTTACCAAAAGGTCTACAAATGTGGATATGTTTATACTGCAATTTTTTTGGCTTTTGTTGCCTTTTGTTGTATACTGCAAATTGTTGCCTTTTATTACTTTAAAACAGAAACACAGAAAATTTTTTAGCCAATTAATTAGAATTTCAAGAAAACCATGGGTATGATTGCAGCCATCTGAACACAGCTGGTGTGACACAGCTGTGTGAAGTTAATTCAGTTTTCTTGAGAAAATAATTGTGAAGGTGTGAAAAATTACATGAGCTAAAAGAGTTAGAAATTATACATTTAAAAAGGACAGGAGAAGATTAATCATAAAATAGCAGTTATTAGGAGTTCAAAGACAGAAGGAATAATACGAGCGTAAAATAGACAAGAAACGAACAAATGATTGGAAGATGGCAACTTGGAGACATTAAATATCAGCCTTCTTCAAGAAATACTTGACTAATCCCCATTGATGATGACCACCCAACCAGCAGAAACTTACTGTGTGTTTCCTTTGGGCTGGGAAGCACATTAGATTGTGTTGATGTGTAGCCTAGTTGCTCATTAGTGACTTGATACCTATTATGTACAATAGAAAATAAATAATTGCACTGTACACTGCAGAACTGCTCAAATATTGCCTGAAGTCTCCTTGTGTGCCATAAAACCTACCAAAAAGGAAGTGATCCAGAGAAGATTTGTAAAATTGATGCTGAAACTGTGCTGAAATAATATGACTTCTCAAACAGGAGAGCACCATCACCTTTGCTTCTCAGCAGTCATATTTTGACAAAAGACTAAAGAACATGGACATCAGTAAAGCAAGGTCTGACATTCAGGGCTTACCCACTCAGAACAAGTGTCAGTCTTTCTTTCAAGCAAGCCAACTGATAGAAAGGGGCATATACAAAATATTCAGACAAGTACTAAACCCACAGAGTTTATGGGAAAAAATAACACCTCAAAAACCTTTCGGAAAGGCGGACAAAGTAAACAAAACATTGACTCATCCAGTAGACCTGGCATGTTATATAGTATCAAAAAAAAAAAAAAAAAATCAAGCTATATGTATTTCTCATACACGTTTACTGCTTTTAACTTTGCAAGAGTGTTAATTTTTGCTTAAATGACGCCTTCAAATTCTCCTTAAAATAATCTCACAAGCAGAGAGCTGAATAGGATTCACCTCTTCAGATGTAAGTCCCAGGTTAAGAAAACCCACTGCCAGTGGACACTATGAGACAGATTCTGATCCAAACTACATTTCACCTGTTACTTCAGCTTTAGTAACAAAATTTCTACCCAACTCAGAATTATTTTGATTTGAGAGAAATCAACTTTAGAGGAATTTAAGTTGCCCAGAGAGCTCTGCACAAGTATTTAGGATACTTTTGTCAACACATCGAGTTATCCATGCTCCAACAGTTTTGAAACACGCAAATGTCACTTGGGAGTTGTTACAAGGTCTGAAGAAGCCTTTTCTTCAAAACAAGTCACAAAGGCCCAAAGTTTCACCAGCTCCATGAGAACTGTGGATGAGCACAATATGCAGCATAAAGGCTCTCTTCTCTATTTTACTTTGAATCCTGAAATAATTAATGTAGCCATGTGAGGGCTGATAATCAGAGTACATATGTGCTCTTGAGACAGAAAAGAGAACAGAGCAGCAGACAACCTCCTGGTATGACTTTAGCAAGTAAAATAGGTCTGGGTGAATCTTTCCTACCAAACTCTCTTGAAACAAAACCAGATTTTCAGTAACCTGATCCTTCTCACCAATATTATCCACATAAAATTAAACAGTTTTTCCAGAAAAACAAAATTGCTGGGGTACCAGGGGGAAGGGATGAGGGGGAAGAGGTATGAAAGTGGAAAAGTAAAATTTTCTTTTTAATTTAACAATATTAATTTGATGGAAATGTTTTGACATCCATGCCTTCTAAAAAATTGGGATTTATCTTTTTTTTAATGAAATAATTCAGAAAATGTGGCATAATGTTTAAAGATTAGTTAAATATTCCCTATCTCCTTTTGCCTGTTGCTTTAGAACTCCTAGTTGCCAAGTTGTTCTTCAGAACATCAAAGGACTGAGGAGAAATAATTCCATTCTACTTGGTGATTCTTAGCACACAATTGGTATCAGCTGCAAATAGTAATATCTGTATTGTTAAACTGACAATATATTAATAATTTTAAAAATAAATAAATAAAATCACAGAAATACTAATGTTCAGAGGAAGTACATTCTCAAGAAGTCCAACTGAATTTAAGGGAAGGTTGCAAAAAGAAAGAATGAAAAGCTAGTAAATAAGACACTTATGGATGAGCAGCCACTTACGCAATTCAGCTTTTTAAATCCAAGGCAAATATCTGAAAGGATGACTTTCAAGTCACATCTTTTTCACTCTCAACATTCACATTTTAAAGACTGAAACATCATCACTGATATATCTGCTGTAAACACCTAACACTGCCCACTGTAAGAGTTGCCAGATACATCAGCCACCAAAGAAATGCAGTTAGCCAATCTTACCAGTAATATTCATCAGAATTCGTAAACATACGAGCATCTTGTGGATAACAGAAGAAAAGAATGGTCAGTGCCACAGACCTGTCTTACCTGTGAGACCCAGCTAGCATGGGAAAAGAAAGAACAAATCACTGAATGATAGAGAATTATCCTTACATTCAAAACAAGCCACCCAGCAAGCTTTTCATAAGTCACATTTTTACTGAGTTAACTGGAACTATTGCCTGTACAAGGGTTATTGCAACAAGTCTCCAATACCTATTGTTGTGCATATGGAGAAACAAAATAGCACATTTCAAATAATGTTTCCTTTAAACTGCGCTATTTAAGAATTGTCCAATTTGCAGCTGCAGATTTAAAGCATATGACCTGGTTTTCTCGGGGATTGTTCAGAGCTTTAATTCATTCCCTTTATGAAATGTTTTTCCTTTAATTATATTCACTGTCAAAAATACTTAATTTTTCTTCTTGATTAGCTAATTACTTCTTTCCATTGCCTAGTTACTATTTTGGAATGTGCTGTTATCTGTTTGTTTGCATATGCTTAATTTTTAGTTTTCAATAATCTTTCTGACATTTAGTTCTTTATCTTCCCCTTTCTTGCATGGAATTGTTTGGAACATTTTCAGTCAGCTTATCAAAGCATTTGCTTACAGAGATTTACTCTTTGTGCCTGCTCTTCTGTGCTGCCTTAATAATTCATGCTAAAAATATTATTTAAAGAGTCTTGCAATTCTTCATTCTGAGTTTCTGAAGTGCTTCATAATAACTTTATGTATCAAAGCTGCAAAGCGCAGTCTGTTTAACCACAGTCATTGTTCTTGAGGTTCTGAAGAGCTGGGCATTACACTTACATTTGCAAAAATGTTTTCATGCACTGAATACTCAGTTCTTTGCTGTTTGATATAATTTTTTCACTGTTAAACTTTTGCAATACAGCTTTGTCTTGTTTCCATACACACTTTACACAAAGTGTAAAACAGAACCACAGTAACACAAAATTATACAAAGAAGAAAAGAGAAAACCAGAAGGATTTTAAATAAAGTCCTTCACCTTCAAAGCTGATGAGAGTGATAAATAGCAGACAAATGTAAACAAGGAAAAAAAATTGCTACTAAAAGTGGAAAGTGAAATATACAGGAAAGTGTGAAGAGTACCACAGAGAATAAAGTTTTAATTCCAGAAGTATCAAGATAGAAAAAAAATAAAGTACAAAAATAGTAATAGAATTTAGTTCTAAATTTAGAAATATTCAGCACATAAATTAAGGAGCTTCATGAAATGTGTATTGCATTTGGTGTTGAAACAGTTGTGAAATGTGTGAGATTGACTTAATCATGATTTTTGATGATTCAAGAAGATGGCAAATAAAGGAGTTGATTCATAAAAGCTAGAATTCTAAAACTTACCTGAAAGAATGATGCCGTGGTGGGAAAAAAAGTGTAAATGAGCATTTGAAACATAAACTGCACAAATTTGAGACCAAGATCAGCAGTCTACTCCTTATCATGAACATTTTCCAATAGATTTCAAAATTCTAATAAGAAATTATTTCATTTATGTTCTTTTCAGTGTGGATGATGAGGAAGAACAAAAAGGTTTGCTACGAATGGGCCCACTATGGAGCACCAGTATACCTATAAAAATAAGCTTAAGAATGAGAGTTCTACCAATCATCTTAAATAAGATAGTAAGTCAAGTGCTAGATATTCTTTCTGAAGATAAAAAAATGAAGCTTTTTGTTTGTCTTTTTTTGGAGGACCAGAAATATCAGCTTTTACATTTATTTGAAAAGAAATGCATTCAACTTATGCTTGAATTTTTGATAGTTTTCACAGTTTATTTTTCCTTCCAATGAGCATTTCATCATAAGGAATGGAATCAGTGACAATGAATCTTTTCTTGAAGCTTTAGACAATCGTTTAAACATTGCAAATCCCTGATTTCAGAGTTGACTAAGAACACAGAAACTTGTAACAGGAAAAAAAATCTTATTTTTTCTAATATATGCCATACTGCTGTGTATTGACTTCAGTCTATTTATTGCTGATAGATAGCAAAGGCATAAAGGTATCTATTACTGACACTGCGTCATCATTCTTAAGTCATAACACTGAAGATACTAGAAAAGGTTTCTCAGATAAGAATGAAATTATGAATCCAGCTGTTTTTTCACATAATTAGTTGATCAGCACTGAAAGAATGTGAAAGCAAGAAAAATTCCACATCAGCTGTGATGTTTTCTGTGATTCTTTCCTTAGTATAAGCAAAGCGATTTGGCTTGAGCCTGTCAATAAAAATTTGATGCCAAACACTTACTGAACTACACAGGATCTGAGTGTAAGAAGTTTCTTGTGAAGAAGGAGAAAAATCCTCAATTATGAATACATATTATAAGAATAAATGTAGGAATACATGACTAAAATTATAAATATGTTTTTTCTTTTCATAGGAATGATGATGCAACTTATGTCAGGATGATTTGTGAGTAGTAAAAATGTTATAGTTAAAGCTGATATTAGGATGACTTCTAGGGTTGGACCAGATGATCCTTGAGGTCCCTTCCAGCCTGGCATTCTATTATTCGGCAATATATAATAATAGCATAAAAGAAAGAATGAAATATCCTCATACTTATAACAGAATACAATAAGATGAGGAAATAACACAGTAAAAAACAAGTCACTGTTACTGTAAGAGACTAAATTTCTTTGAAGACTGATAATTGGGAAACTGTTCAACTCTGGAAATCCATGCAAAATTAGTTTAAATATGCCATGGTCAAGAGAGATTATGGACAGAATAAGGAAAAGGAAATATTTTTACCAGTATGGAATAACAATTATGTTCAAGTGGATGAAATGAGTGAAAGAATTAAGGCAGATGTTGTGGGTTAACCCCGACATGACAGACCGTTGCCTGGTCCAATCGCGTTTCTCTCAATGTTACCTATAAAATCTTGCGGAAGGCAGGAGTTGGGGGAGTTTTTTCTGGCCCAGGGGTGGCGGCCGGAGCCACGGCCCCACCGGGGCCCCTCTGGGCCCGGCTGGGCGAGGCCAGGTGTCCCTGCCCTTGCCCCTTCCCGAGCCACAGCCCGGACTCTG
>VXAC01006729.1:144715-201700 GCA_013399225.1 Rhipidura dahli
GTAATACCCCCATGGGCTGGCCCATGTTCTAAAGTTGAAGGAACTGTAAGAGGGTTTTATGGAAAAAAGAGACTTTACATCACTGCAGATGGTTTCTGCTGCAGGCAGTGGCAGTTTGGAGAACCACGTAAAGCAGGAAGAAACCCTTTTCTTTTCCTTTCTTGAGAACTGCAACATGGATGGAGAGAGAGGAGAAGGAGCGGGAAGGAGAAGAGAAGAGTTCTAAATGTTTGTTCTGATTGTTTTTTTCTTTCCTTTTCTCTTAGGTCTGTTAATAAATTTTATCATAGCATATAAGTTGTGTGCCTGCTTTGCTGTCTCCTAATGGTTTATCTCACAGAAAAGAAATCAGGGAATAGTGCATAAATTGACCATAAAACCACTACATTAAATTTGGTGTTTCTGCCCAGTTTTGCAAACTAAACCCGCTACAGCAGATAAGCACAAAGAGGAACTTGAAAGATATTTTTCTTGTATACAGTTTTTAAATAAGTATTTTTAAAAGAACTACAATTAAAGCTAATGTGCTCATAGCTGTGCAGTTGCATGCTTTTTCATTCTGGAAGTGGCATTTTCTGAATATATAGATCACAGAATATTGTAAGAGAATACTTTTGGCTACTGTGTATTTGAATAACAGCTGTGAGAGTTGTTAAATAACAGCTATCTATCAGGAATAATATTAATTTACATTGCTCTTCATTAGCAATATAAATGTTCATTTTAGTGAGTGTAACAGCCGTCTAACTTTACCAAACTGATGGAGTTCCCATTACCTGTGAGAATGACCATGAAATTCAGAGGTCCCCAGGTGGATTAAAGCACCTTTTGTAGATACAAGTTCTATCACTTGGATGAAGTCTTTGAATGCTAATATAGTCTCTTTTCTGCGAGAAGTTGTTATTTTGACCCATTCCAACCTGTGCATTAAAAACTGGCAGCCATTTCAATTTTCCCCATGTACTGATTCTCTGTCCTATGAGAAACAGACAAACCATCATGTAC
The DNA here is from genome assembly GCA_013399225.1 of Rhipidura dahli. Lineage (NCBI taxonomy): Eukaryota > Metazoa > Chordata > Aves > Passeriformes > Rhipiduridae > Rhipidura > Rhipidura dahli. The sequence continues at coordinate 145,721 of VXAC01006729.1, forward strand.
TAAAAAATGAGATTTCATTGTGTTCCGTCTTTACATGAAACATTCTGTTCTCTCCCATTTTGCTACATTTAACATTCAGATATAAATTATTTATTTCCTGCTATAATTTTATTTTCATTGTTCATTCTTTTTCATCCCCCACAGTAGTATATTACAATAAGAGAATATTAAAATATAAGAATTTCCCAGTGATATTAATAACTCATGAAAGGGCAAGTCCACAGGCAGTATAATAGTGGCTAATATCTTTTTAAGGCACAGTAGAATTCTTCAATTTAATTGGTTAAAATATTACTGTCTAGACTTGAATTGTATTAGCATAGATGTTGTGAGATACCAAGGACACTTAATTGCTACAAAGGAATTCAGACTGGCAGGATTCTTTTTTTGTTATGTGTACAAAATATGCGCTTTACATTTTACTGCAACAAGTGACATCTGCATCCATATTCTCTTTTACATTAAAACATCTGGATGAGAGATTAACCCTACAGTCAATGAAGAAACCATGGAAGCAGATGGAAAGCAAAGTGTAGGGATATCCAAACACAAGAGAAGTCAAGGATATCCAAACAAGAGAGAGGTCAGGGATATCCAAACAGAAGAGAACTCAGAATGATCAGAAAGGCTGAAAGGAAACCAAACTCAAACATCTTTACACAGCCTGGGAAACATGCAGGAAGAGCTAGAACTCCTCATGAGGAAATAGAACTGTGAAATTGCTGGTGAGACAGCTTACAAGACTGGGATGCAGTGAAGGACTAGAACAAAGAATGATGAGCAAGGAAAATGAAGAATGTGTGTTCCCTTTATGTGAAGGAGCAGCTTGGGTGTATGAAGACTTCTTGTGGGATGAACAACAAACTGACTGAGAGCATGTGACTGGATCAGAGGAGAGGCTAATAAAGGCTGGCACTGTGGTGAAATCTTTATTTTGATAGTGCAACCCATTTGAGGGTACCAAGTAGAAGAAAGACATTGCTATCCCCAAGAGGTAGGTCTATTGATAGTCAGGAGCTGGAGCACTTACCCTGCAAAGACAGGGTGAGGGACCTTGTCAAGTTCAGCCTGGAGATGGCTCTGAGAGAACCTAAAGACCCAACAGTGCCTGCAGAGAGTCTACTGAGAAGATTAAAGAATATTCTTCAATGGTGCACAGATCTCATGGAGCAACAGACAACAGACATAAACTGAAACAGCAAATGGTCAAATGGATAGAAGAAAGAACTTTCTCGCTATGAGGGCAGCCAAGCAGCGGAGTAGCCTACCCAGCAAGGCTGTGTAGTTGCTGTCCTTGGAGGTATTCCAGGCTTACTGGATAAAGCCTGAACAACCTGAGAGTTGACCTCAGAACTAACCTTACTTTGGTCAGGAATTCAGAATAAAGATTTCCTGAGGTCTCTTCTGCCCTGAATTACTCAGTGATTCTGAGTCTACCAAGAGGTTGTTTGTCTGAATACCTATGGCATTCAAGAAGTCAAGATCTGAAGCCACCATCCTTATTGTAATAAAAGGTTTACTTAGTGAAGTCCTAAAGCTGTACACAAGGCCATTGAGAAGAATAAATGACTGTCTAGCACAAAATAGAGGCAGGTGTTTCAAGTGGCCAGAATGTAAGTCCTTCTGTCAACACAAACATTTATCACTTATTTGCACATCTGTGAGATCACATCCAATAACTACTTAAGCAGAAAAATGGGAGAATATGTGGCCTCACCATCACTACCTTCCCCAGCTAAGAGTAGTGTTCTAGGTTACAATAGATATATTTAAGTATTCTATTACCACCAGCTGTGGGCCATTAGCTGTTATCACCTGCTAATGACCCACCCCTGATAACAGACAATGGGCCATCAAGAAACCACCACATGACTCATGGACTTATCTCATCCTATTGTGAGATGCTCCACCCAGGAGGGGGGGAGCCGGGCATTCCCACCTGGATATAACCTGCCCTTGGAACTGCCTGACTTTAGCCCTGTCTACTGGGCGACCGGAGGACAAAAGTCATGACAGACCTACAGCTAGAGACTGGACCTTCCATGGGATGATTGCTTCAACTGGACTACTTCATTTGGATTGCTGTCACCACCCTAATAGGGTGTCAGGTGGTATCTGACTTTGTCAGTGCTTTTCCCTTGTATTATTTCTCTTATTTCTAATTTTTCCTATTAATTTTAGTCCTAACTTGTGATCTCCCACTGGTTTGTTTTCAAACCAATACAAGTAGCATGATCCCCTTAGAACAGTACAACAAAAGGAACTCTTCACACTTATACGAATTACCTTTTCTCTCCTAGAAACTGCTTATGGACTGGTGTGTTGATAAGTACAGATTTACATAGCAAATCTTATAGTACATCTTAATAGCAGACATTTTCTGTTATATCAAAACACTCGGGGATAGCATGAGAGGAAGATACTCCAAGTATAATGCTTCTTTGACCCATTTTGTAACAAAATCTGTCTTAGATGAGACACCCTGCCACATACAGTGTTTGCAAAATCATTTTTCCCGAATAGCCCACATCTCCACAAAGAAAATACAGTGGGTTAGAATTGATCTTAACTTACTTAAATACACAAGAGCTTTTTCTGGGAGAACATAACATTACCGAAATGTGGAATAAAATTCTGATGTCTGGACTATGGAGATTTAAAGTTATTCTAAGACTGTATATCAATTTTCTATAGTGCTTTGCTAATCCTTATCTTGATTTTTTGAAGATTTATGCCAAACAAGGGTTTAGAACAGTCATTTTCAGATAAAAGTTACACTGCTATTTATCAAGGACATTCTTTCCCTATCTTTTTCTTAAAAAGTGCAGATTAATCTGAATCTCTGTCATCATGTCAAATCTAAAATCTAAATCTATGGAGAAATTCAAGCACGTTTGAGCTCAGTGCTGATTAAACACCTATATAATACACATCATACATAAGATAGTGAAATCAGTGGAACTAGTCATGTAACACAGTGAGAAAACCTGGTTTATTATGGCAGTTATCTCTAATTCAGCCTGGCTAGTTAAAATGCTCCACAGGTCAAAGAAATGCTGAAATGTGTGAAGCAAACCTTTTTCAGTGTATGTGTATTTTATAAAGTGATGGATAGAGTTCAAGAAAGGGGGCAAAATGGGTGCAACATAAAAACTCAAAAGAATTTCTCAAGAGAATCATTGAAGATATTTCTTTATTTGCCCTAGGCTAAAATTTATGGACTATCAAGAGTACTTTTGGGTGTTCTGTAAAGGGTTTCTTTATTAAAGTTCTGAAATAACATTATGGTAGAATATTTTAGGACAATAAATATAAATATAAAACATAAATATCTACTGCTTGTTTCCATTTGAATGAGATCTTCAGTAACTCTACATCAGAGCTGAAGACCAAATCCAATCTACCTTTTTGAAATTCTCATGGACATGTAGTGAAAGCTGTACTCCCTCCACTTCAGATAAGAGGAATATTTTAAAGGAGTGTTAAACTTCCAAGGTTTTATAATCACACAGTAACCTTGAAATGTTTTTCCCTCTAGGGTCCCTGAGTGAAATACAGATTTCTCTGAAAGTCATGTGTGAGTTAATTAATACATTAACTTGCAATAGTTTTACAAGTAGGTACACAGATTTCTGAGACAACCTGGCTTCAATTTTATTTCTCTTAAAACTAGACTAGGCAACAGTCTGGTTATTGGTCTGCCCTTATTTCAAACCTAACAAAGAAGGCCATAAAGTATTTTTAAAATCTCTTCCCATTTAAGAAATTTATTTTATGCAATCAGTACTTTTATAACTGTAATGAAAAGGGGGAGGGGAGGGGTGACCGAATAATGGAATTTGGGCTTCACCACATTTGACTCTCCTATCAAAACAGAAAAGATAGACTCACAACAGGAGAGAAACAAATCCATTTTTCTACTAATCCAGTCTGGTTCCATGCTTTGTGATCAGTAGTAGACTGAAAGGTACTCCCTGTATAATCATTTGCACATTTTTCATGCTATTCACTGCACAGGACCAAGCCCTCTTTCAGCAGCCTGTATAAATAGTGTGCAATTAAGTGGCAGCTGTTCAGATTTCATGTTATCCTTTTATTAAGCATACATTGAAGGTTCATATTCAATACAGCAAAAATATTCTCTTTTGAAGTCACAGACTCCCTTATATTATCCCATCTGTGATATTGTTTTCCGCTACTACATTTGAGAATTTCACAATAATAACAAGTGTGTGAGGTGTTTTTTATTATTTTCATATTCTGTTCAGAGAATGAACCTGCTCTATATCAACATCTATATTCAGATCATGGTTTTAATTTATTTCAGTTTTATATTTGAATACTGAATATTTATGTTCAGGGTTATGTTTAGGGTATAGGCAGACACTTTAGGCACACTTTAAGGCACTGCCTCTTTCTTTTCCTTGCTCTGGGTTCAGTCCCTGAGCAATTCTGCTTGCCTCTGTCTGCCTGTCTCATATAACTGTGGCAGAACAGGGAGGGAGTACCTGTGTGTGAAGGTACATGTGTTTATGTTTGTGTATGTATGTGTGTGAGAGGAAGGAGGAAAAGGAGAAATCTGGCTTGAAAGTCCTGCCCAGCATTTCATAGGAAATTCATGTCCTGTTCTCAAGGATAATATTTTAGAATCATCGAATCATAGAATCATACAGGTTGGAAAAGGCCTCTAAGATCAGCAGGTTCAAGCATTGTCCCAGCACTTGGAAGTCCACCACTAAACCATGCCCCCAAGTGCCACCTGTACATATCTTTTAAATATCTCCTGGAATGGTGAGCCAACCAGTTCCCTGACTAACATTTTGTCTTGGTTTAAAACAGTTATACAATGTGGAGACACCAAAATTCATTATCTACCCTTTTCATTTTTAACCACTTCTCTTTCACCAATAAAGAGATGCATGCAATAAGAGATAAGTAATAAAATAGAAGTTTTCTGGGAAAAAAAAAAAAAAAAGCAGCCACAACAAAGATAACAAAAATAACCACTAGGTACAAAGGTGCTGAATCCCAGAGGCTCCCAGGCAACAAAGAAAACAAGATGCTGGAGAAGCCCCTCCCCACGGCAGCCTCCATAGGCAATGTTGTGGACTAGAAGGCAAAAACAATATGGAGGAGAAACCCAGACCACATGGTGGAGAGAAATAACAAAGGAAAAACAACACCAGCCTATGAGATTACAAAACTCTCTCCTTCCCCAAAAAATTACCAGCAGGGACCAGGGACAAAACAAAAGCTGGTGAACCTTTATTTTCGTCCGAAAACAAGAGTCAGTGCTGCCAACTGCCTCGCCTGACAGGGGCTGTCCTGGCAGCAGCAGTTCTGGCAGGAGTTGGGGCTTTGAAATACTGTTTCATAAGGGTGTGGCAGCCAGCAGTAGTGGCTGGAACTGGGGTGATGGCTGAAAAACTCATGGAGAGAGAGAGAGTGTTTAATGTCCTGAGTGGCAGCAGTGAAAAGCTCTGAACGAAACCTCCTCTCCTCCCTGGCTGCAGAAATAGGGTTGCCATGGTAAGAATGACCAGAAAAGTGTGGCAAGATTTGCTTGCGGGCAGCTGGGATGTGGTGCTGCTGCCTTCCCCAGCAAGTTGTAGTAAACTTTTTTTTTCACTTCTGTCTTCTGGCATTTGTCTCCTTACTGGTTAAAGGGAAGCAGGTAAAAACTAAAAAGGGAGGTAACTCACTTTGGATTTTCTGCCCTCTGTATTTGTCTTAAATGAAGACGCCTTTCCACAAAGAAATATTCCCTAATATTGAATCTAAACTTTCCCTGACACAAGGCCATTTGCTCTTGTCCTGTCACTTGTTACCTGGGAGAAGAGACTGACCCCCACCTGTCCACAACATCGTTTCAGGTAGCTATAGGGAGGAATAAGGTCCCCCCAAGCCTCCTTTTCTCCAGGCATTTCCCAGTACCCTCAGCTGCTCCTCGTAAAATTTGTGCTCCAGACCCTTCACCAGGTTCATTGCCCTTCTCTGGATTTGCTCCAGCCCCTCAAAGACTTTCTTGTAGTGAAGGGCCCAGATCTGAACACAGGATTTGAGGTGTGGCCTCATCAGTGCCAAGTATAGGGGGACATAATTTGCCAAGTCCTGCTGGCCAGTATTTCTGGTACAAGCCAGGATGTCTTTGACTCTTTTGGCTGCCTGGGCACACTGCTAGCTCATGTTCAGCTGCTGTTGACCAATACCTCCAGGTTCTTTTCTGCTGAGCAGCTTTTCAGCCACTTTTCCTCACACCTGTAGCATTGTGTGGGGCTACTGTGATGCAAGTGCAGCACCTGGCACTTGGTCACGTTGAATCTCCTGCAGCTGGACTCAGCCCATTGATCCAGCCTGTCCAGAACCCTCTGCAGTCTTCCTACCATTTAATAGATCAATATTCATACCCAGCTTGGTGTTGTCTGCAAACTTGATGAAAATGGACACAATTCCTTTGTCCAGATCATCCAGCTTGTACAGTAAAGGTATTAGAGATAAGAACCTCCTTTGTTTGCTTCATTGCTGTTGAAGGAACATGCTGTGTATAAAATAACAATGGGAACTGTTAATAACAATGAAAATGTTCCATAAAAGAAGAAAAATGTCATCAGTGTAGATGTATTCTGTATTGTGACACAAATACAAGGGAACTAAATGAGGATCCAATAATGCTGACATGTCATGAAATATTATGGGCATTTAATATGTGAACAATAATAACACAGATTATTTGTGTATGATTTCCTGACCTTTTAAAGAACAAACTGTAAAAGCCAGGAGTTTAGATGCATGGCACACAATGCAGCAATGCTAATGATTGCACAGAACATATCAAAGACTGACATCTGTAGCCCCATAATACATACCTGTGGCATTTATCTGCTAATTGATATCACTAGTGGGTTTTCTTTCTCTGCATAGACAAGTTAGAATGGACCCACAAATCAATAAACAGACTCTACAGGAACACTGAACCTCACTAGACCAGAGCTGTATTTTATATCCTGGAGAACAAGCTATACCAACTATTTTGCTTCTCTTTCACCTGACCCTGAAATAATCCTTTTTCTAGTGTCTATCTTTCTTTCAGACCTAGCTTTCTTAATAAAGTTTCATATTAGATCTAAAATCCTTTTTGTTGCTTCAAGTTTTGGCTCACACCTCATCTCCAGCTCACACTGAATCATGCCTTAACTCTCTCTTAAGCCTCAGTTCCATGTATTTATTTTCTCCATATACCAAAGACTTTGTTTTGTTACTTCTGCATCACAGTCTTAGAGCTGATGGGCCAGAGGGGAATGTTAAAACTGCAGATTCAAGGTTTTAATTTTCCTATCTGATACCCTATAGATCAGAGTAACAAAAATAACAGTTTTGAGAAAACTCCTATCCAGCTACTGCATCTGTCATATGAAGTATGGACCATGAAAAAAAAAAAAATGCTGGATTTTCCTCTGAAAATAATTTTCTACTGAAGAAATGCAGTCTGTAGTTATCATGAACAGCATGTAATTATATAAACCAGGTGTATCATTCAGATTAAAAGAAAATAGGATTACTGAGATGTTTTCAATTTTTTTTTCTGAAGTATGTGGAATATTTTCCCCCTTTTCCAACACAGGTTTTTTTGGGGGTTTATTTTGGTTTTTTTTTGGTTTTTTTTGTTACTTTAATCTGGTTCACAGGTATAAACCTTATTTTTCTGAAATTTGCAGGGATGCAGTATCTGTAAATAGTATGAAAAGATTTCAGTTTTCCAGGACTGAATATTTGAACAGAGGCACAGTAAACTAAGTAAAAATTTAGACACTGTCAGAGACATCTTGGACTGGGGGCTTCTACAACATAAGCCCACAGTACAATTAATAATAAGCAAAGAATCTCTGCATATATATTGAGGTTCATGATAAGTGTCTTGATTTTAACTGAAAACCTAAAGGGAAAATTAAAAAGCTGTATCTTTTTTGGTTATAGTGGGAATTACACACATCACAAAAAGCACACCACCCAATGTATCTCATGCCAATGTATCCAATTTATCTCATGCCAGTGGAAGCAATAGAAAAACTTAGCACTCTTCACAATATTTTTCCTGGTTCCTTCTTCAGCCCACCCACTCACTCCTTCTTTTCTCCAGTTCTGCTGAACTCTCTGAAGCTACTCTGATCCAATGGGACATTTCCAGCCCAGTGGTGTTTCTGCATTTTTTGTTTCTGAAGTTTTTCACCAAAGGGACTTCTGTGAAGTGTTCCCACGCCCTACCTTTGCCTTTCCAGATCTGATGCTGTTTGCATCAGGCTTAAATTGGGAATGATTCTGGCACAAAAGCAACCAGGATCACCAGGATCAGTGAGCCACAGTTCTGTCTTTTAGTGCAGCATTCTGATGTTAAATATGGCTCATTCAGAGCCAATTCATATCCAGCTGAAGTCAGCAGGAGTCTTGTATGGATTTCAGTGATCTTCATTTAAAGCTCAGAGAAAGCAAAGCCTTTTTTCCTTGTGTGAGCAAGATAACAAAAATGGAAACAGTAATGATTGATTATGTAGGTCATTGTCAGTTCTGTGAGCTCTGTGTAATGTATAATGTATTAGGCTAACCTTAAGGAAAAGTAGTTTGTGATGGGGAGTAGAGATGACTAAATTCTAGGTCCTGGAGTACTTGTTCATCTTGATGTGAATAGCTCTTGTGTTTCACTGGGTCTTGGTAGGACAGAGATAAATTTAGAAGCAAATTTTGCCTTAGATTCACTTCACTCACAGTGTCTATTGACTTAAATGAAAACTGATTTGACTTAGCTAGGGCAGAATTTTGTATGCACACTTTTGAATTTTAGTAGAATATATATATATGTCCTAAGGTTCTATGTTCCCTTTCCTGATGTTTTTAGTTGCTATTTGTTAGTTTTAATGCTTTTAAAATAAATATGCACTCCCAGAAGCAAAATAAATTTTAAAATGCCTATTTTCACTGTTTTTTGTTTTTATATTAAGTATGCCCTGCATGCTCTATAGTGCATGATTAGGTAAGGAGGGCTTGATTACTAGGACTTGTAGCTCTTGGACTCATTAAGAATAAAGTCCACAAGAACAACTTGGAAGTTGTTGACTTCAAATGACATTTGAAGTTGTTGCACTTCAAAAGACTATCAGAGCACTAGGCATAAATCACACAGAAATATATCTTTGTTGCATTCCTGAAAAGATACAATACTCAAAACAAACAACTGAGCAGAAACTGAAAAAAAGCCAGGGGTTACTGTAGAGTTTAATTATCCATTTGGGGTTTTTTGTTCTGGTTGTTGGGCTGTTGAATTTTTTTTTTAATCTATTAATGGCACTGGGAAGAAGTAAAGCACTGAGTGAGGATAAAAGTCTTCCAAGCATTTAGCAAAAGCTATGTCCTCTCCAGAGGTGTTTGATCTATTTGTGGTGGTACAATGAATTGTTCCTTTGGCAAGAGGAAGGTACACTAGGTGGTTCACTCCACACAATTTATTTACAAGCTGCAGCAGCTGCAACTCCATTTTTTTTTTTCTGAAAGATTGAGGGAATTCAGCCAAATGTAACATAAATATGATAGTCCGACATGTCTGTGTCAGATACCATCCTCAAAGACATTTCACTTGGAGTGAATTGAAATCTCCAGATATTATTTCACACTGAGAAAAATATATTAATAAAAAAAAATGCTTTTTAAGAGTAGAGGGACTGCTTATTTATTTATTTATTGCGGAATGTAGCAATGTAATACGCTAAACAATCTTTTGAAGGGCATAAATAAAAATCTTTTGAACTTTTACTCCCTTATCAAAGAATGCAACCTTTCTGTCTTGCATGGTACCAATTATCCAGTCAAGAGGATATTTTTAATGAAAAGCAAATGGTATATGACTGGGATTATTGAATATTTGTTTTATTTTCAAGGTACTTGATTATAAAGTATGTGTTTCCTCATGAACAGACTGATTCCAAATGCATCTCTAGGAGTTCTTGCATGTTAAGCTGGTTTGGCCAGTCATGCTGGGAAGAAACATGGTAAATTTTATATCTCATACAAGAGATATGCAAAAGTAGCACAGTTTCTTTTTAACACTTTAGTAAATCCTATCTTAGAGCTAGAAATGGGAAATTGCTTTGGTTCCACTCAGTGCCCCATTCCTCAGATTAAGATTTTTCAAGATAAAGGATTTGGCAAGATTATCACCCATTAAGCAACTGGCGACATAACCAGAGCCATGAAATGCTCTTTCTGCAAAAAGTACTAGGATGGGCTCAGCTGTGCAGCCTCAGATTCTCCCCTTGACTTTTCCCTTGGACAGCAGAATACTGCAGTAGGGGTGTTTCCAGCGTTCCTTTCCCCCCATAGAGAGTAGCCAATTAAGGAATCATCCTTAAAGTAAAATTTAAACAGTGTTAAACAATGGATAAAAATTATGGAAGCAAATGTGATAAGTAATTAATTCAATTTTTTCATCTTTTGAATTGCTTAGTTAATGGAAAGAAAGTAACAGTGAGATTGTGAGGAGTATTGAGAAGCATTTAAAGATCTCATCTCTTTTGTTGTTTAAGTAAAAAAAAAGCAGATGAGTCATATAAATATTCATATTAGTAAATGAAAAGTAATTTTATAGAAATATTTAATAAATTATTTCAGATTATGATTATCTGGGAGAATATTTGCAACTTAATCAAATATTCATGTAATCTCAGTTTACAGTAAAAAAACATAATTAAAATTTGAAACAAATATTTGAAGAAAACATCTGGCAGCATTTTTGCAGCACAAGTTATGTGTGATGATAATTGAATAGTGCAAGAGTAAGCTGATAAATTGAATATCCACTAGAGAGTGGGAAAAGATGCAGCAGAAGAAAGACAAAAGAAAATATGTCTGACATGTATACCCTATTTGCTTGAAAGTTCTGCTTGCAAATTGCACGTTATAGAATAAAAAAATTAATTAATAATCAAGAGGTTCTGTTGATATTTATCAATTTTTCAGGTAAATTGAGTGTGAATGTAGCCATTTAAGTTTTGTAAATATTTTCCATTCTTTCTACTTCATCGTTTGGAGCCTATGCCATTCAGAATTAGTTTTATGTCAGCCTAGCATTCTCTATGCGTATTTGTGTAACTAAAGAATTTGTAGTATTCGTGATCCAGCACCCAAAAAAAAGCAAATACCTCCCCAAAACAAACAAACAAAAATAAAACCAAAAGAAGATAGTTATTGTCACAACATTAAAAGAAATAGTATTACAGAACAGTTTATGTGCCATATTTCATGTTTTTCTCACAGGCCTAGAGGTGTGAAGAGATATAGTTCATGTAACTACTGAAATCTCTGTTAAAAAAAGAAAAAAATTATTTTCATAGATTTCGAAATTCAGAAAACCCTAAATATGGCTACAAACCATGGTGGGAGTCTGTGCTGGCACAGACAGGCTCCTTGTGTCACCATCTCCCCATGGACCTGATCCCTCACGTGGCACTGCTGGAGCAGGGAGCTTGGGGTGGCTCATTACCCATCACTGTTCTGTGTGCCATGGAACACAAAGCCCCAGTGCTGAGGCAGAGGCTGAAGCTGAAACAGGACGTTGTGGGGCAGAGAGGGACTGACTGTGAAAGCCAAGCCCCCAGGGCATTTGGGGAGGTACTCTGACCACTGGTACCCAGAAATGGCCTTTCCCAGCCACTCTTCTCTGCTTCCCACCACACAAGTCCATGCCAGGTCCAACACATGTTCCTACAATGTCCCTTTACTCTCCAAAGCTACAAAGGTCCCTTCCAGCATCATCATCCCTGCCTGTCATCCAACCGGACACCCAGAGTGGGTCCTCTTGAGGAATCTCTCAAGGACACATCCCCAGGCCCAGAAAGGTGCTTGGCAACTGGCATGCATCCTCTCCTCTTCAGCATATATTCTCTGTCACTGGGTAGAGATCAACCCACATATTTAAGGAAAAAGAAGCCAAAAGGATGCTCTTCTCACCCACAAAGAGGGTGCTCACTCTAGCTGGGCAAGGGGGGCATGGCCCAGGTGCCAGCTAGCTCTCTATGTGCTGGGTCCACCTCAAAAATAGCTATCCTCAGGGAGTCAGGCATTTGGGGAGATGTTCCACCAAAGGGCCACCACTTTCTCTAATTATTACTTCTTAACTTAGTTTGTTGGCATAAGCCACAGATGATACATTTATCACATAGCCTCAGGCTGGTCTCTGATTTTCTCCATACCAAAAGTCACTTACATACTGTTACTTGGTCATTACTAGGTTAGATGGATTCTGATTTTATGCCCATTTATTAAATTAGATTTTCTCTTTGAGAAGCAGGTGATTTCTGCTTATGCATATATATTTTTTAATCTGTCATGTCTACATTTGGGAGGTAGACAATAAAAAGTTAGGCAAAATACACTTAGGTACAGCTTAATAATTTTCTCTTTTCAAAATAATCTGTCAAAGTCACACTACCAATTATTCTTAGGGAAATAAGGCAGTGTTTTAAAAATGACATTAGCCTTAATACATATGCAACATCTTGCTTTCAAAAATCACCAATACATTGCTTTGCAGAAAATTATTTTGTAAATCTGGAAAAAAAATGCCACCATGAATGTGTCCTTGTGATGACCCCTTATGTACAGGTTGACCAAAAGATATTTCTCCCCTTTGGTGCATTTTATACCTATTTTGGAAAGAAGCCAATTACAAAAAATTCACAACGAAGTCCTTCTTTGACAAGTTAGCTAACTGCAAATTCAAAAAGTATTAAATATCTGTAAATATTTTTTTTTCTATTTATTTCTGTTTCTAGGTCAAGTATTTCTATTTCATGAATTGGATGCTATAGTGAAAAAACAAACCAGAACACTGTTTAATGCATGCTCTGGTCTTCTAACAGCATGCAGAAAACTTATGGCCTCAGATAACGATGTTCTAAGGCAGTAGTGCTCAAATTATAGCTCTTAAGGGACCTGAATATGGCTCTCATGAAACCAACGTGTCTCATTTGTGTTCCTTTTGCTGTATTTTAGTCCTGGAGACAGAAGAACAATTAAAATAGAAAAAAAAAAAAAACCCAAAAAACTGTGTGAAACCCCAGNTTTTCAGGTCTTAAAGCTCTTCTTGTCTCCTGACTAGGATATCCAGATTGTTGAAATAGAAAGTCCAACTAAGTCAAGCCAGCAGACAATTTTAAAAAACCCAGATTTTTCTGGTTCAAAAACTGGGGTTCTACTTATACATGTCTTTCTGTTTGTACAGTTGAAAGCCAACCTGAGCTTCTATCCTAGCATTTTTTTCATTTTACATTTCTCCTAAATATGACTTCAAAGGCTGACAAAGGATTATGACAGAAATGTCCTCCCCCATGACTGTACTTGGCTCATTTTTAGTCCTGTCTTACAGAGTTGAATTTCTATGACTCTGTGAACCTTCAGTACAGGTTACATAGAAATAATTTTTAAATACTTTATCAAGCCACATTTTTTTTTTTACAGACACAAAAAGATTCTTCAGTGAGGTTCACATAGGCTTGTTCTGAAGTCACTGCCGCACCCCTTCTCCGGTGTCATTGCTGACATTTCCAGATCCTTATGTACACAAACTTTCTAATGATTTAATTTTACAACCCATTTCCCTTTAAAATTGGAAAATATTCTAGTGCTTCCTATGAGTTCTCAAGATGGATGAATAAGAATTTAGAAAACAATATATGTGTTTGTTTTGTTAATTTTCCATGCATTTTTATCCTTTGTATTTGCTTTTCCCAAATATCTTGGCACATTTTTTGGACTGTCTGTTTTTTCTGGAAACAGGTTTTGTGCCTCAGTGCTGTATCAGAAAGATTACTGTTTATAAAATACTCTATAACCACATACCAAATGCAGGATCATACCTATGGACAATGAAAAGTACTTTTAATGAACTTTACCTGCCAGTTTGCTCTGACAGTTTTCAGGGAGTTCCTGTCCCACGAAATGCAGTGTGCTCCAGGGCTGTGTTGCATATAAAAAATGTCAGCAGTTGCTTAGAGCCAAGCACTTTGCCCCTGATGCAGTCAGACAGATATGCATGTGCTTAGCTTAATGGACAAGAGCAGCTAACCAGGGACACATGGTGAGGTCTGAGCATTTGGCTCATTTCCTGGAGCACAGCACAAGAGAAGAAAGAGATATTTAATGATCTTAAGGTCAGTAGACCTTGTGCTGCAAATATATTGGCTTCAGAAAAATAAAAGTTGTAGACATACCTTTTTATCTCTTATTGCTATAGAATGGAAATATGACTCTTCTAAGCAAACATATAAACAAGCAAACAAACCCATGAATAACAGAAGGACCCTTAGAAAAGTGTAGTCTTTTAGCCTTGTGTACTGGCAATATTGAGTGTCACTAATCATGTCAGGCTGGTAACACTCTATGAACTGTTTGTAGGCAATTTCTAAACCAAAAATTATTTGAAAATCTTCAGATAACAAATGCATACCCTTTAAGATGCCAGCTTTTTTCTACCACTGTTCTACTAGCTAGGACTGGAAATACAGTATTGAAATAAGTTTGATTTCGGGTAATTGTTCTTGTGTTTGAAAATTGGTCTTGCTCATAAAACAAAAAATGTTCAGAAGTATAATTCAGATAATTTGTTAAGAAAATCTATTAAAATAACAAAATGTAAGGCATGAGAAAATGAAACTGTAAAGATACTGGGGTTTTTTGAGAAATCTTACTCAATGCCTTCAGTGTGCACAGGCTATCGAGATTCCTGGTAGTCTTGTAGTTACATGTGAATGATGTAAAGGGATGAAACAATATGATATAAGCTATTATGCACAATTTGTGGTTTCCATATGTAAGGGCTACAAGGATCCTTGCCTTTTATGTGAGAACATTGCCCAAAATTAGACTTTAGACTTACCAGAATCACACAGAAAGTCCAGAGCTCCTGATGTCCGTGTGGGTCCCGAAATCATATCTGGTTGTACAAGGCATGGTGAAGTCATCTGTCCTTTCATTCCTGGGAAAAGAAGTGAGTTTAAAGGAACAGTGAGATTGGACTTGGAAATTTTGATGGTTAGCCCAGTGCTGTCCCACAATGGAGGAAAAAACCTTTAGCAGAGCCGAAGTGTCTCCTGTGTGTGATCCCCTTTCAGAGTTCGTTTTTGCCCATGGCTTTCCAAGACAAGTAGAGTGAGCCTTTCTGCTATCAGCCACACATAGGTTTTAGTATGTGATTGTTAGAAGATCAGAAAGTCTGATGAGCAGAAGATGTTTTTTATTATGTATTTATTTATTTATTTACTATTTACTGTGTTTTTTCACATTCATTCTAATTTCACATTAGAATATGAAAGTGTTCTTTCTAGAGATGAAAGATTAAGGTGTGCACACCTGTGTGTGCAGTAGAAAATATTGGCCCTTTCATTCTTTAAAGTCTCTAAACTGCAAAACTCTATTTTTCTTAGACTGAATTTTTACAGGATTTATATACCAAGAAAGAAAATTTTCAAGTCCAAAAGTAAAACAGCCAATAGTAGCTACACTACCAAGCCTTAAACTTTTCTGAAATGTAGTATCATTCAGCAGTTTCAAAGATCTACTGGGGGAAAAAAATACAAAATAAATCATTTTAGAAATTAGAGAAGTCCCATTTGTCCTATATGCATATTTATCTTTATTTTAAATTCTGAACAGAAACACCCTTCACATAAATAAAAAACACTCTTTTTTTTTTTTTTTTCCTTTATAAGCATGTCTGGCTACCTCATGCAGTAATTTAAATAAAATTATGATTTTTTTCTGTACTGGAAAACTTGGCAGCCCTTAAAAATTCAAATTTTCTTTAAGACACATATTTGTCCTTATAAAATATAATTTTATAAATTGATAGTTCAGAAAATGCCACATTTTGGGAATGAGAACAAGAACTTGTATCTGTTCTCAATACAGAATCATAGGCTCAAGGGACTCAGTAGTCCACTCTATCCACACCAAACACACACTAAAGATGTACCTGAGCCTACACTTACTGTGTCTCCCTGATCTTATGTGAGATATGGAGGAAGAAAGTTATCTTTACATTTGTGAAAATTTTTATTCTATTCATTCCTTTCAAAGTTCATTTCTCAGTGGATAATTATCTGTTCTGTGAAGGAAAATAAAATCTGTTGTGATGGTTACACTAATGAACTCTAGAAATGCTCCAAAATTTGCTGTCACTGCCTTGGACTATTAAATGTCTGCAATGCAAGGCAGCTTAATGTTTTCTTTCAAACCTCAGCAGTGTGAGAAAATGAAAGCTTTGTGGCTTTAAGTAAATAATTTCATATTACCATAAGTGGTGGAAGGCGGTTTAGCAGTCAGGTATTTAAGGTGAGATATAAGCATTTATAGTTGCCTCCTGCTGCATGCTCAGCATTGTTTGCTGTTTTAGAGGTAGATCACTGCTTAACATGTTTTAGTTTACAGTAAAGTGTGATGCTTGTGCTATGTTGCAGTGCTGAAATCTCCCTTACAATGCACCAATTCATCACTTTAAAAATTGTCAGTAAATGATCATGTAGCACTGGCATGTTGCTCTATACAAGTTCATTGTTGCTGCTACTCTTTGTTGTTATAAAATTGTGGTATTTTCCATCACTTTATAAACTTCTTATTGGGAGTTTCAGAAGCCTCTCATCAAGTTAAGGAATGCAGAAATAAGCCCATACAACTCATATTAAAGTCTAACACATTATTTTGCAAAAAACCCCACAGTTAAGTGGTATATTAAGACTAAAACAGAAGGATTTGTACTACAGGTTCTGCTTGCACCAAATTATCTTCAGTTACACAGTCAAAATATTTTGTCAAAGACCAAATGCTGTAAGAATGAAAGGCAATTTATTCTACAGTTTTCAGGTCACATGATTAAATAGAATTGAAGTTAGCTCATTAAATGAAAAATCCTACCATTTACTTAGAATCATATCATTTAAACCTATGACCAGAGTGGATTCTCCCCACTGAATAAGAAAGCATATAATTTATACTAATTCCTTTCTTAATTTCTTTCTACCAAAACAATACTCTGTAGGGTGGAAGAGAATAGGACATGTCCTTGTATTGTTCCTTTAATTCCACTATTTTCATGACAGAAAAAGTAGAACTGATTTGTATTATTGGTTAATTAAAAACTAAATTTCTTTGACTCCTGCCATAGCTTGCCACTTAAAAATTAATTATGGACAATAACAAATAGCAAAGTGTTCCTTTTCCAGAATAAGTTCCCCATTGGGGTGCAATGAAAATGTTAATAATTAATCAAATAGTCTAACTTGGTATTATTTTTTGCTACCTCACTCATATACAAAATTCCACTGATGTTACTTGAATTTTTTGTTTCATAAATATTTATATATAATTTCATCTTCCTTGTAAATTGCATTTTTTCACCCCAAAGGGAAGAAAAAACAATTTGTGTGTTAATTTTATCTCACTGGTTTTGTTCAGCTTCAGTAGTTCTGTATATAAAGTAAGAGATTAGATAAAAAGGAATGCATGCAACCTGTGTTTTATAATTTAAAGAATAATAATTAGGCAATGTTGCTAATTTTGCAGCAATTCAGGTACATTGCTACCCCCCAGCATAAAGTTAAAAGCAGGTAATTCAGTGTTCCTATTCCCCCTACTGCCTGACTTTAATACTAATTTTGTTTAGATTCTGCTGCCCCCTACAGAATAATTAAATATTTAGCATTTTACAAACCAGAGGGTTGGTGTCCATTATTTTTTAATCTTACCTGGACAAGTTAATCCACATTTTCCATGGAAGGAAGCAGAGCTTTATTTGATGTCATTACAATTTTTTAATGTGTTCTGCATGACCTGTTCTAAAAAAAAAAACAAACCAAAAAAAAAAAAAAACCCTCCAAAAAAACCCAACCAAACTCATGACTTTGTGTTATAATTTTTTTTTTTTTTTTTGGAAAGAGATGTGCACTGTTATTGAACCACTGAAATATGGTGAAACACATTTTACATCCTCCAAAAAAGCAGAAAGCAAGTTTGCTAAACTTTGAATCTCAGGAAGTAAGCTAATTATGTACTTTATCAGCTGCTACCTGTATATGACTATTCTTTCCAGACTCCACTATCTGTAACAAACAGCAGCAGTTAAATGCAATGATGCACTTCAGATTCTAATAGAAAACAGACTCTGAATAGGATAGGGAGGGACAGAAAATACTCTAAATATAAACTGCATATTTCTAATTACATTTCAAAAATATAACATGCTCTTTAAAAGTAGTATTTGTACTCATTGATATTCCTAAAAAGTAGCTTTTTAAATAAAAATCAAGACCTAGATTATGCTTCCTGTGGCAAACCTCAAAGTTGAATAGGAAATATTGTTCTCTGAATATATGCCCTGGCTTTCTCACATTGCACTGTTTGTGTCCATCATTTAGAAGATTATGCATGAAGAAGAGGAAGCGAGAGAATCTTCCATCATATTCAGTCCTTGCAACTGTGTGGAGAAAGAAAATAAGCAGGAGATTTCATATGGCCTGGATTAGCTCCCTTTAGTGTTACCTAGAAACCAGGCATTAGAGGAAAGAGAAGTGTCATAAATGTTCTTGAGTTTCTTTTAATAAACACTTCCCAGAACGCACAGTACAGAAACTCACATGTGCCTGGCTTACCAAGATTAGCAAGAAGTTAGGGCACTGAACCAATGACATCCCTAAAACTTCTCAGTTTTTCTGAGCACTTCCCCAAATTCACAGACATACTTGAGGAGAAAGGTGCAGGTTAAGCCTTCCAAGGCATTTGGAGAATGAATCATGGAGCACAAAGTTGTTTGAACATGGTTGGTTTTGCTTACAAAATAATTTTGTAGATTTGTCAGCAAACCCAAGAAAACTTGCAGGCATTTTGTTGCCTTAACTCCTTCATATCTTGGAAAAAAATCCAGGTTTTAGTGAAGACTTTACAAGAGTTGGCTGCAAATGGGCAATGAATCCATGAAGACAGAAAACACATTAACAGGTCATACTCCTTAAATAAACACAGTAAAAAGGTCCTCAAAAAAAAACAAAGATCTTTCTCAGATGAAAGAAATGTTATTCTGATCATACCATTGGTGGTGACAACCTCTGCATCAGTAAATGCAATAAAGACAATCCTACCCGTGTAGAAAATAGTTTGTCCAGAGAAATTTTCTGGACAGGATTCCTTTCAAATAATAAAATATTTGCTTTTGAAACATATTTCTGTATTTTTCACCTGTATGTTTAAAAGATGAATGTATTTACTGGAGGTAGGAAAAAAAACCAAAAAGATGAAAAAGGCTTCAGAAAATAGGTGGCTTTTTTTCTTCCCAGAAAGAATAGAGACATTGAAGGTGGGGGAAAGGCCCCTGCAAAAGAAGCTATTAAATGTATTTTCCAACTTCCATCCATTCTCTTACTCTGTATAAGGATCTGTCATTCACTCAAATGGTACATTTATTTCCTATGTATAACAGGAGCATATATGTTCATTGCTTCACAAAAACCTATAATTTAACATATAACATTGGGCTATTAAAGCTAAAAGCTTTTAGAAGAAATCACAAATCTGACACTTTTCTATGGTTTTAACTCGACTAGGTTGGGAGGAGGAACTGAATAAAAGAACAGCTTTGCAAGTTTCATCTAACACTTCAAGTAGACTAAGTGCAGATTTTGTAGATTTAAATATTCACATTAATATTGATTTGCAGGAGTATCAGGGAAGAAAAACAACACCATTAAAATGATAGAGACATAATTCCAATTATAGTTGTTTGTAATGGAACTGCTCCATTACTAAAAGCTGCAGTCTTAGATTAGAAAGGTACAGCAGTGATTCAAACCCAGAGAGAAGATAAAAGAACAAGAAACATGTCATTGCTACAAAACCAGAACCAATAAAGAATGTAAAGCATTTAAACAGCAAGACATTATTCCTCACAATAAAACTGTGCCACTATATGGAAGAACTCTTAAGCATAAGATCTGAAAACCTGTAGACTCTGAACGAGTCTTGGATTCCAGTTCACACTTTCAAGATTCTTTCTGTATTTCACATGTTTGATATTTAATATAAATAATAAAGAGGTTGTTGCTACAGGAGCAGAGCGTGGAATCCATAAACTTTCCTTTAAGTTCTTTAACTACTGTGCTACAATCAGGCTTGTGTTTGTCTTCATCCTTCTCCCTTGCCTTGTCTGATGTGCTCAGCCCCAGTCTGAGTCTTTTATTTGATACTACAATTCTGTAATATAACCCTAAAAGGTGGAAAGTGCTACCTAACCCAGCTGACATTACAGCCTTCTCAGATGAAAAAAAACTAACTGAATATTGGTCAGGAGACTCCTTGGCATACAGGTTCCTGTAGGTTTTGCATATGAATTATGTGGTCTTGCAAATCAGGTGATCTCATGGCTGCTGTGATCTGTTAAGAGGAAAGGAGATGAAGTGTGGGTGAAAGTCATCTTTGGGGAACAGAGGTAAATTCTTTGCAAAGACAGCTTTTTTTTATCACAGCATATATTCCCTCTTGTGTTTCTGTCAAGGAGAGAGTTTCATTGTGTTGATAGCACACAGCATTAATCCTCTGTGAAACATAGTGTTAAAGCAATTTCCTTTTCCTTGATGCAATTCAGCATTTTAGTATTTCACTGGGAGACAGAACCTAACAAAATGATTTTGCTCTCCATCTGATGGAGAGTTGCAGAATTTCAGAATTCAATGTTCTTTTTCCAATGAGCACAGCAAGGAACATTTTTTAGACAGCTTCAAAACTGTCCTTGAGATTGCCAGGTACAAAATAATTTAGAATTTATACAGTTTTCTCTAAAATTTAGGATTATTTAAACTGGCTGTCTTAATCACATCAGAGAGTGATTCCTTAAATGACCCTAATTCTGGCTTTGAAAGATCTTTGGATCACATTGTGTTATTCAGGCCCTGCCAGACACTTGCTATGTGTTAAGATCTGCCAGTGTCTCAAGTGTCTGTTCAGGGCTAGAAAAAACGGTGCGCAGAAGAAAATTCCTCACATTTTCAGGTTTTAACTTCCTTCCATCTACAACCATTATCTAAGCAAAATTAGAATGAGATTTTCACAGACTAGGGGCAAGCAAAGAAACAACCACAGAACTGGCTTTCTATGTATGCAAGTTTACATATTTCTTTATAATTTTTGGATAGAATTCTTTTAATTTAATTTTGTCAGTTTTGTTTACTTCACTGCCTTTTTTTTCCATCTCTATCTTGCCATTAGTGCTTTGTTTTAATTATGTGGCTCATTTGTAGATTGTAGCATGCAAATTGTTATCTAACCTAGATATTTCATTAATGATCATATTTACTTCTTAACTTCCTTCGTGCAGCATTACCTTTCCTTAGACCAGTTATTTCAGTGATAGGATTGCATTCTTTTCTGGTGAGATATTTAAAGAAATCATTCTGTACAATGAAATTATTTCTCTTTCTAATTTGTCTTTTCATATGTTAAAATGCATCATAGGAAATTTAAAACACATGGCTAAATACCAGAACATATTTTTAATTTAAGCTACAAGTCTTTGTGTCAGCCTAACATATTTAATTACCTGATATATGGATACAACATTCCCTGTATTTCATGGAGTTCTATGCATTTGAAGGAACAGTGCCAACACCATAAGTGGAGTTAAACAACATACACACAAGACGCTGACTACTTAACATGAATGGTCTGAAAACCTGTTCCTCTCCTTCCATAATTCTGGTTTGTAAAGTGAAACCCTAGGGTTTGGTGTGCGTGCAGTAACAGTAGAGATAAGATTTCCTTAACAGGAAGGATTATCTGTGGCATGGTGCTGCATCCTTAAAGCATCCAATTGTGGTTCCTAAGTTTAGCCAATCACTGCTCCACTGGTATCATCTCTTACATTTAGTCCTGCAGTTTGACAGACAAGGTGACCTTGATAACAAAAGAAAATGATTTTCTATTGAATTCACATACAACATAAACCAGTGGTAGAGATTGCATGATTACATTCAGCATATGTCAGTCCCCAGAACTTCCTGTCCTATAAAGATACAGACCCACTAATCTTTTTACCAAAAAAAAAAACAAAACAAACAAACAAACAAAACAAAACAAAAAAAAAAACCAAACAAAAAAAACCAAAAAACAAGCCCAACCAGTATTAAACAGCAGAAAAGCATTAACCAGTAAAGAGCACATATATCCATTCCTGCTGAAAGTAAAGATTCTTGTTCCATGGACACACAAGAGAAAACCACTCCTTGGTTGTCCACTTTTGATCTGAGAAACAGGAAAAGTGCTGGGTGCTATTTGCCACTTGTCCTGTCAGCTTGCCGCAGTCTGTAGCATTGGCCTTCTCTGAACTTTCCTGAACAGTTAGGTTGGTTTAGCTGTGCTTTAACAGTTCTCCTTTACTTCAGTGATTTGATATAGTATTGTATTGATTTTTTGTCATAACAGCCATCCTACCATGGTGAGATACAGAATGCAAGTGTGCATCATGTGATAAGTACATAATTTTTGACTTATTTGTTTTAATTTTTAAATAAATTAAGTGCACTCTACATCTTGTCACATGAGAAATGTTGACCAGCTTTTCCCTATAGATTTTTTTCTATATTTATTTTATCTACATCGCTTCTATCCCTCCTATCTTTTTGTTTTCCATAGGGAAAATTCCTAGTCTAGAATAAATGTTATTGTATATGCTGTACAAGCTTTTAATAAATAATCATATATAATATACTAATGTGTACTTAATTTTTGTGATGGTTTGCTTAGTAAAAATTTGATTTTGATCATCTTCATTGCCCTTCCCTTCATTCTTTCTTCAGCCATCTTTTTTTTTGTACATTTAAACAACTACCCACCATTATCAAGAATACCACTGGTTTTTGATATCTATTTCTCTTCTATTAAATTCTAAGACCCAATTTACATCATGCAGCATTGCTGAATGATGTTTCTACAGGATTTGGTGTCATGGTCATGGGTTACTTGTAATGGAGTTGCTAATTTTGAATCTGCCACTGTATATCATCAGGTAGGATTGTATTTCTCCTTGTACACTTGCTTTTATTTATGAACATTACATTTATTGTATTTTTAAATTTATTTCATTGCCCATAAGACTCATGACCAGACATCTGAGATATTCACAGTCTATGTCACTTTTGGATAGGTCTAATAATTACTCAGCATCAACCAGCACTATCAGTCACTTCTCCCACCTGATCTGGACAAATCATGAATACAATGAACATCACAGGTACGCTACAAACCCCACTGGGATTCTTATCATAACCCTCCATCCACTACAGGAGTTGATAATTTTTCCTGCTTTTTTTTCCAGTCTTTGAATCAGCTATTTAACTGTGACAGAACTTTCTACTTCCCAGAAAAAAAAAAAAAAAAAAAAAAAAAAAAAAAAAAAAAAAAGCCTGTTAAAAGCTTTTTGGAAGCTGATATATACTGGTATGAGCCTTATTGACAAGTTCATTGACATCACTAAATGTCTTTTCAAAACTTGCAGGTTGTGGCTTTATTCTACAAAAGCTGTATTGACTTTTCACCACAGTATCATAGATTCACTTAATTCCATTCTTTGTTATAGTTTTGACTGCTTTGCTTGGTACAAAAGTCAAATGCACTCAGACCAAAGTCTATTCTTATACAGGTCTTCTAAAAACCCTTGTGAAAATCACATTGCATTTACTGTCTTCCTTTCCTGCGATAACATGACTGAATAAATATGTGAGACTTTATACCATAGTCACTATTGTGTCAACTTCATACTAAGCTTCAGAATTTATACATAAAGAGAACCTAGTCCTTGTTGGTGAGTCAAATTCCTCTGGTAAGGAATTATATTGTTCATCTCTTTTTCTTCTGGGGTTTTTCCTTACTTTTTCTCCTTTTTGTTGCTATTATTATTTTTATTATTGATTTTTGGTTGCTGTTTTTTCTTCATTTGAATTATTAAAGTAATTTTATCTCAACCCAAAGTTTTTAGCATTTTCTTATGATTCTCCTCCCCATCCCACCAGGGTTGGAGGGAAGAGTGGGCTTCAAGTTTTGTCATGAAAAGTATACTTTTATGGGAGGAATGCAGATACAGCATAGAGCTCTCTGGTCCAAAGCCCCTTGTCAGACAGGGCCAACTAGAACAGTTGCCCACGTCTGTGTCCAGATGACTTCTAAATACCTGACATAATTTCTGGAATTTCTCCCCCTTCCCTGCTGAGGGAAGGTAGTGATAGATTGGCTTGGTGGGCACCTGACAGCTAGCCAAGGTAAACCCACCACATTTAAATACTGAAACCAAAACCAGCCAAAATTACATACAAATTTAATCTAATGGGATTTTTCTGGTCTTATCTATGTTGGTTATTTCCTCTTGCAACTCCATTTATTTAAAGGAGTTTCTCATGAATACACTGTTTGCAACCACATACTTCATGTAGTTTTGCTTCTTTTACTTTAAAAAAAACAATTTGTGATCTCTCTGTGCTGATGGTGATGTCATGTTCTGCAGAAAAGCTGCAGAAGTGTTTTCTCTGGGAACCTTCACATGTGTCCTCTTCTACATCTAGAAATAAAATGCCTCTTTGCTTTTGAAAAATAATGTATTTTACATGGGTAATATAAAATTATAACTGTGATTTATAAACTCAAATGGGCTTTCTTCGGACTATACAGTCTGATTCTATGTAAGTAGTGGCTGTAAAATACCAATTCTATCTCTGTAATGCAACCAGTACTTCAATGTGGAATGTATTTCTAGAAAAGCATCACATACATATTTGATAAGAAATAAATGCAATGTGCTATAACTCTGTAGCAATTTGAAAGGATTGCTGGTGGTGGGGTGTGTGCTCATTTTTAGTGTTCTCCTTATCATGTCCTCTACAGAAGAAATAACCCTGTTCCATTTTCTCTTCAATAAAACCACATGGAATTAAATTGAGGCGGAGAGCTGCATCTACACAGATAATACTGCCTTTGAAATAGCATATGAAATAACACTGAAC
This sequence comes from Rhipidura dahli, assembly GCA_013399225.1. NCBI lineage: Eukaryota > Metazoa > Chordata > Aves > Passeriformes > Rhipiduridae > Rhipidura > Rhipidura dahli. The sequence continues at coordinate 170,794 of VXAC01006729.1, forward strand.
ACTGAAAGAGCATTGAACATTGAAAAAAAATATATCAAATAACTAATTTTGTCTCTCCTAATGACTCTTGCTGGAAAACAAAGTTATGCCTGATAGCTGTGGCTGGACAGTGGTTTCCTGTATCTCATCACAATTTATGTGTTCAGCCACTTGTCTGAAATGGTAACTATCAGCAGTAGTAATTTGTGACTGAGAAATAATCTAGCATGGAATTTAGCATGAAAGGTAGGAAGGTCCAACTGCAGAAGGAGTTGCAGAAGGAGTCTGGAAGCAGGAATGCCAGAGGTAGAAGGTTTCCCTGTTGAAGGACTGAATTTTCTCTTGGTGATAAGAAACAGCTGCAGCATTGTCTTGTAGCTGACCTGGAATCTATGTGCTCAGGGGTCACCTTTAGGCAACCGAGCTGGGCTGGGGAATAGACTCACAGCTGGGCAGAGGTTCCTCATGCAGCTGCTCAAAGGACTGGTGCAGGTGAAAGTACACACAAGGTATGGCTTGGGACACGTCTCTGTAGGCTCCTTATGGGACCGCTTCTAGCAGTAAGACTCTACCCACTACATTGTTCATTATTTTATATTCATACTGAAGCACAAACCTGTTCTATATCATCTGTGCTACTTGCTGTCCACTGGATCTGACTCCACAAGCATCAGAGTAAAGACGGTACTTCCTAACAAAGCACCACCAGAAGAGTCTTGTCCTCAGACAAGTTCACCCCATTCTGGGTAAGCGTCCTGTTCAATGCCAGCGAAGCTGCTGCTGTGCAACCAGAGCGGCTGCCACTTAGTCTGAGAAAAATCCCTCATCTTATGTACCTTCAGGGTAGCTTTTCAGATAACAATTACCAACAGGAATGGAACACCTTAGAACATTTCTGAAAAAAAAAGGGGGTTTTAAGTCAAAAAAGGCCTAGTTTTAAGTTGTACATTTGAATGCCTTTGTCATTTAACTTTCTCAGCTGGTTGGATAGCTGCACATTTTTTTTATATTTGCTCAGGTCTGTGTTAAAATGACCTCATATCTCTTCAAACAATGAAGAAAAATGACTTTATTTTATGCCTGAAATCTTCTTAAACAGTGTCTCTAAAACTGGATTGAGGAAACACTTCATTAAATATTGTGCATCCAAAAACTTCTTAAACAGTGGCATCTGACTGATACATGTAAAATGAGATACAATTATTTGTGCAGGCAGATTTGCACAGAAAACAATGTGCACGGCAACAGACACAGCTACTGGCATAGTCTTCCTTGATTAATAAGCTGTAGTAGGTACAGTTGTGTAACAAGACAGGTCTGAAATGCATCTAAAATGGCTTATTATTAAGCATTCAGCTGTGTGACTGTGATCTCTGCTTCTCGGTAGTTCTGTTGGACAGTCACAGTTCCCATGTGCACCAGTGTGAGAGACAGAGACTTCTTCCTTTAACCCCACAGGTCTTTTTTATTTCATTGTTTCCCTTATGGAACTAAAGTCAACCAGGATGATGTCCTGCCAGGGGTTTTGGAGTAGGCACATACAACATTGTTATAGCTTTTGTCATATGTAAAATTGGTACACCAGCAAAGCTCTTCTGCTGTCCTGTCAGTAAGTGCAACAATAATTATTTGCCCACAAAGGACTTTCTTTGCTTTTGAAGTGACAAGAGATCTGGTTGAAATGTTGATTCTTTTGGGAACAGGGCTAACTGGCTGCTCTTCACAGTTTTCATATCCATCAGAAAAAAATCCAGACCAGATCATTATCCTTATCTAAATATACCCTAAAATCTGACATTTAAGAGTTTAAATTCTCATTAAAAGCTACAGGAAGGTAATAAAAATTGAAATTAGACAGTACTGTCATCACACTACATCTTTGCAAGAAAGTAATCTCAAGGTTGAGTAACGACGGGATGAGTTTATGTTAAAAAAAATACACTCATGTAGCCTTGGGAAAAAATCCAGAGAATATCAGAATATTATTTTCCATGGCCTCACACTGACACTGAATGCCAAATACAGTGTTAAAATCCCACGCTGTCCAGTGTACTGGGTCTGGCTGAAACAGAGTGAGTTTTCCTCATAGCAGCCCTCACCGTGCTGTGCTGTGCATTGGCAGCTAGAAAGGTGCTGATAACCCGCCAGTGTTTTGGCTACTGCTGAGCAGCGCTGGCACAGCATCAGAGCTGTCTCTCCAGCATCACTCCTCCCTGCCCATCAGAAGGATCAGGGGTGGGAAAGATCTTGAGATGGGATACAGCTTGAACAGCTGACCNCACTCCTCCCTGCCCATCAGAAGGATCAGGGGTGGGAAAGATCTTGAGATGGGATACAGCTTGAACAGCTGACCCCAACTGACCAGATGTCTGCTCAGATATGAAAGCTAAGAAAAAGGAGGAGGAAGGCTGGAGCAGGACATTCATTATTTACAACTTTTGTCTTCTAGAGCAACCAGTACACTTGGTGAAGCCCCGTTTCTTGGGAAGTGGATGAACATTGTTTGCTCACAGGAAGTAAAGAAAAAAATATTTAGGGTTTTTTATCTTTGCTTGCACATAAGATGCCTTTTGCTTTTGCTTTAGTAAACTGTCTTATCTCAACCTATAATTTTTTACGTCTTATTTTCTCTCCTCTGTCCAGCTGTGGAGGAAAGTGATAGAGTGGCTTAGTGGGCACCTGGCATCCAGTCAAGGTTAACCCACCATGTCCACCTATAAACAAGCTTTTGATTAAAAGAGAATCTTACACTTCAAACTTCTTGCCTTTATGAACAGTGAAAAAATCCCTTTCCACTGAGCATTTCACTGGGAGGGCTTAAGATTTCCACAACTACTGCTTGAAAACATAATCTCACCATCATTCAGGAATCAACATCTTCCATCAAATTAGAGTGCTGTTGACTATTTGGGTTCTTATATTTAATTATTTTATACTCCAGACTTAATCACTAGTGGTCACAGATATTGAGTGGATTTCATCTCAGGTAATTAGGTGTTTACTGTGTAGGTATCCACATCTAGACATTGGAAGCCTATTTTGTAGTCAACAAGGAAAAATAAGCAGTCCTTGCCCATGAATCTTTTGAATTATTTTAGATGTCTGTTTTAGAGCAAGATGAATCAAGCCAACAAACTGCTGATGGTGCTGACTGGATGGAAAGAAAGGCCAAATGAACTCCCCCCATTTGGTAGATTAATAATGCCTTCTGAGAGACATGGTGTGACAGCACAGGATTCATAGTAAAATAACAGACCTAGAGTAAAAGTGTTCAAAGGCAGCATGTGTGTGAGAAGCAAGCTCTGTAATTGCAGCCAATATAGAAAATTTGTATCTTGGGATGAGGGAAAGTCAGAAAAAAATAGAAGGAAAGATGAACTAGTCATCTCAAGGAAGTGAGCTGATGCAAATGGCAGAGTAGCAATCAGTATGCACAGCTGTGATCCCACTCAGATGTTGTGCATACATACAGACTGCTTTGGTCATATTAATGTTGTACAATCATCAACCACCAGAAGTGTCAGCTTGAGAAAGAGGAATGGCTTAAATATAGGAAAGAAATGGATCAAAACGGAAGGCAGGGGCATAAGCTTATAGCAGCTTATAGTGACAACAGCAAATACTGTCTTCTTGACCTGTCACCAAGAGGAATTGTATTTCTCTCAATTTGGCTGTTTGGCAGGCACACAATTTTTGGGGTTGACATCATCATTTATGCCTTTTTTTGATCTAGTTGGCAGCATTTATAGCTGTTTTACAAGAAGCACTTGAATTGCCTATTAAGAACTTTTAATCTATTTATTTATTTATTCTGAAAAGCCTACTCATGTATGCATCATCAGTCATCTTCTATGAGCTTGAGTCAGCTGTGGATCCTGAGCTGAGCAGCTGACTTGTACTGACATGGAACACATGGATTGTATTACTGTTAAGTGTTCTTTCTGGCATTATTATTGTCACAGGGACAGAGTGGGCAGAGTGAACTTGGGGCGTTTGTACCTTAAAGTGAAAGCTGAATCACGTAGACATTCCATGTCTGCAACTTAAAAAGAAGCCTTTGGTCAGGGGAGATACAAAAGCAGTAGTTTTGTGATTGTTATTGTGACAGCTCATTTATTCTAAAAGCCGTATAAGGGGCATATAACAATGAGTCAGAAGGAGCAAAAGAATGAGTAAGTCTTATGATATCAGCTGAACTCTGTAAAAACTCCAGGTCTTGCAACATATGTAGGACTGCTGGGATAGTTGAGAAGCAGGAGGTGCCTCCACCATATCATTTTACTCAGTACTTCTTGGTCTGTTCTAAACTTCCCCAGCTCTGACTTTTGATAGTGATATGGGATGCTGGCAAGAAGAATACATCTAAAATGGAACTTGGTGGGGTTATACAAATCCTGGACGAATAGGAGTTGAGGGTCCTGGCAGACAATGAGGAGAGCATGAGTCAGCTGCTAAAGATCTGGTAAATCTCACAAAAACCCTGATATGTAACCATACTGAGCTAATGACAAGAGTGCAACAAAAAGTTGAGGGAAGTGATTTTTCCATGAACTTTTGTGTCTCACAATGCAAGGCAAGCTGGAGCTAATCTTTGTAATGATTAGAGAGTGGAGCAAACAATACATAGTTTGAGACCAAATGAAATTGGTCTCCTTACCTTGGAGAAAAGAAGTCTGAGGGAGGGCTTACTGCAGGCTTCCTTTAAAGGAAGACAGCAGAGGAGATGGAGCCAGACTTGCCCCAGCAGTGCTCAGTGAGTGGCAAGACACAGCAGCCACGGCTTTCAGGAAGGGAAGTTCTGATTGGACAAAAGGAGAAAACCTCTTTGCTCAGAGAGTGCTTAAGCACTTAAACAAGTTATGCAGAATGGCTGCAGAAAAAGCACGCTCAGAGATATTCAGAAGTTGACTGAACAAGACTTGGAGAAACCTGGTTTCTTCTAAACCTGGTTTAACTTAGAAGCTAGCACTGCTTTGAACAGCAAGTTGTCCTGAATGATCTCCAGGGTTCCATTCCAAACGTCCTTTGTTTTTATGACGCTCTGCTGCCTTTTAGCCCTGGCATTAAAGAACTCTCCCTCTGACAGCTGTTGCTATTAATATTTACATGAAATCCTGCAGGAGTTCTTGGCCAGCTACCTTCATCACTGGGCTGCTGAAATCAGTCACGTAGACCACTGGCAACTAGAATATGTTGGAATAACAGACAGATATAATATAATGCAAATTAGAGGAAATGATGAAAATTACTTGTACCCTGTATTAGTTTTGGGGAAATAATTCATCCACATCATGCTAGCTATTCACTGAAAACATCTGTTCAGTAGAAACTAAAAGAAAAAAAAAACAACATAATAAAGACACTAAGATTTTTTATTTAATTAAAAGAAATAGAGATCATTGAGAGTCTGACACTAAGGTACTAGATCCTCCTATAATCTGGCCTGTACCTATTTAATTTATTCTGGTTTTCACAGCAAGGTTAAAGTAATGTTACTATTAACTTACTCATTGAAGAATTATTTCTAAGAGAAGTTTTTTTATCCGCAGAGATTCATGATGTCTTAATGAACTCAGAAAATAACCTCACTCAGTATATAATGGTCCGAGTATCAGAATTATGGGTTGTTGACTGCCTTGGTAATGAGATAAGGTTTTGTTCCAAATGTCAAACGTATATATTCTGCCTTTTCACCACATTTATCTGTAAGTGCTATGCACCCTGAATTTCACAAATTGTCAGGCATATTTATTGTGGGAGTGTAGCTCTCTGCTTCCAGTTCCCTTTTCATTTAGAATTGCTAATTAGTTACCTCACAGTTTAAGATGATATGGCATAGACTGCAAATTACTTCAGGGTAGTTATAAGGTAGATGAAGAGCAGCTGAAAAACAGGTGTCTGCTTTATGATTGGATGCTGTGTTAGAAATGAAGAGAAAGTAATGATTGCTTAAGAAGTTGGATGGAAATCTTTACCTCAACATGTAACTGCACACAGTATGTTTGACATTTTATGAAGTACAAAGACCACCTCATTTCAGAGGTTTTAATGGCAAAATTAGAATAATATGTCAGTGAAAGGGTAGGATATCAGCAGACAGATGAGGATTTGCATTGAAAAGCCTACAGATGTCCTTTATACTGTTTAAAATCTGTGCACTGTGGGAGAAGCAGAGGTCTGAATTACATGGTCAATTTTCATCCCAGTCTTGAGGATGAACTATGTCCAAATGGATAGTAATTCATTATGCTATGCTTTTCTATTGTTTTCATGTGCAGTTTTAATCAGTTTAAAATGTGTTATGCTTAGCAAAATGGATTAAAGCTCTTCCTTCTAGTTCAAACTATACTTTCCTCCATGTCAAGAAAAGCCTTAAACTTCTGATGAGAAAATCCTTTGGCATCAAATAATTTCACCAAGATTTAACTTTTTTTAAGATATTATATATTAGGGCCAAAGAGAATTGGCTGGTTTTTGAATATCATTCCCTTAACTGCAATGACTCCCCAAAGCCTTGTTGGGAAACTTTGCTGAAAAATACACCCTATCAAGTTTTACATGCACATGTTTACATGCACAAGACTGTGAAAATAAAGAGGATAAGCAGGAACTTTTAACCCTTGTGGAACTATTTTAGTAATCTCCAAAGTTGGCCAACATTAAATAGCATAAAACAACTTTTACTCTGGTCAATTATGACTCCTTGAAATTTCCCAGATATAAAAAACCAAACTAAATCAAATCCCAAACCAACAAGCAAACAAAAAATGATGTAATAATTTGAACATGCTGCAACTTCTCAGCTTTTGTGAGTGCAAAGCACAAAACTGTATATTTTGCAGGCTGCAGCTGCCCTTTCTGTTCTCACAGAACATTGCTAAGGAAGGAGAGAGCCTGGAAAGCACATAAGGCTGGAAGTTTAGCTGAAATTGGACTGCTCTGAAAGCCACAGGAGGTCTGGCTTGAAAAGCACATTTCCATGACATTTTCAGTATTGAATTCTTGAGTGTGCCTTTTCATTCTGAGTAAAAAATTATTTTTTCTAGAAAACAAACACATAAAAATTCATTTTCATGATCACTTCTTGCAAAACATATTTAGAACTCTATGCCAGAGAAAAGTGGTTTTAGTGACACCTTTGAACATCATAGTATTGATGGAAATTGATAGAATCAAAATTATCTGCTAACAAAGAAATCTTGACACACAAATTCAGAAAGCAAGCATGAATTTTAGCCATTCTGAAAGGTTGGAGAGGGAATTACTATGATTTCCTAGTATGGGCAGATTATTCAAAATACCTATGGAAAGAATAATTTTTCCAGCTTGGAGCTATAACTTTATAGAATCAGTTTTTCCTTATTAAGTAATAAAACTGTTGTAGGAGAGCTCTTGACAAGGCATGAGACAATCATTAATACAAGGCAATGAGATAAGATGAGCCCTTTCCTCTATGCTGGCAAGACTTGCTAGAACAAAGAATTATCAGTTTGTATCTTGCAATCTGCCATATAATGTGGTATGTACCTAGTTCAGTTTCAAGCTTCAGGTCTTTGGATAAGATAACACTCGATATTATGGCATCTAAACCGAGATGTCTTCATCATGCTATCTTTAGGTCCTGTGGATGTCCATACCACAGGAATGTGGGACTTGATTCAGTTTACTAAAGGGAACATTGAAAGTGCCCTACAATATTTCATCCAGATTCTAGCTGCTACTCTAGAATATTGTGGGCGCCCTGAAGGTTTTGTCTCAGACCTGCTAGTCACATGGGAAGGTCTCAGAAAGCTTCACATTTTTGTGAGACTGCTGAATTTGAAGCCACACGGGAGGCTAAGGTAGACAGCTAGAGCCCCAAAGTATCACACAGTAAATGATATACAGAAAACTCACGTCTTTTTAAAGAGACAGCTGGAGATCTATGAGAATGTCTTAGGACATAATTAATCATTCTAATTCATATGTGTGGGCACCTGAATAGATTCCTCAGTGCCAATGCAAGCTATAGATTTATGCAAGTGTCATATTTTAACCCCAGATGGCAACTAAGGGCCATGTAGCTGCTCATTCATTCCTCCCGCCACCCTCATATTGTGGCATGAGAAGGAGAATAGGAAAAAGGTAAAACCCAGGGGGATCATATAATGATAATGATGATAGTAATAATAACAAAAAGGAAGATAATAGAGGGAGAGAAAGAGGAATAAACCCGAAGAAAAACAGGTGACCCACAATACAGTTGCTCACTATCTGCTGAGTGATGCCCACCCTGTTCCTAAGCAGTGATTGGCCCCTCCTGGACAACTCTGTGGAGATTACACACCTAGCATGATCCCCTGTGGTGTGGAATATCCTTTTGGCTAGTTTGAGTCATCTGTCCTGGCTATGGTCCCTCCTTGTTTCTTGTGCACCTGCTCCCTGGCAGAGCATGAGAAACTGAAAAATCCTTGATTTAGAGTAAACTCTACTTAGTAAATATTAAAACATTGGTGTGTTATCAACACCACAATTCAATTACACTAGAATGCAAAACACTGAAATAAAATAAATTCCCAGATGAGGACAGCAAGATACAGACATCAACAAATTTTACAAACTCTTTATTCTAAAAGATTGTTGTCTAAAGATATATTCTCAGTACTAAAAATCCCCTTTTCAGTGTCCTGATAAATATATGCTAATTTTGATTATTTTTTTTACTCAATCTTAGAGAAAATAATTTTACAAAATATATATGAATTATGGTTTAACATAAGAACGAAAAAGAAGAATATTTGATGAATGTATACTGCTTCCATAAAAATATCACAGATTATCAGTTTATTTTGAACTTGGTCACAGTTTCATAGAGTTTGATGTTATTTCCTCAATTAAAACAGATATCAGTGAATAAACATCATGGCATTTCCTGACATTTTTTTGTTCTCTTCTGATATCATATTATATAATTTTGGCCCAACAAACTAAAATACAATACAAGTTTTGCTTTATCATAACATTTTATTTGAACAACAACCTTAATCATGTTCACCCTTAATTACAATTTCTTTAAGACTTATTAATAAATTGAAACAGTTGGAAGTTCTCATAATTTATTGATAGACAGTACTCTCTCTTTTCTAATCCCTCCTCTAAATGACAGAAGAGATCTGAAAGTGGCAGTCCCCAAGAGTTCTGGATAAATTAGTATTAACAAACTTGATAGAGAAGTCTCACTAGGAACCGATCTGTCAAAATTCACCCTTATTTATGTGTAATTGTCTCTATCAAATCCATTATTTTTTTACTCAAAAATTTATTTGAAAATGTATTGATTGAACAGGAATACTTCCCAATAGTTTCTGAAAACTGATTGAAGAGAAGAGGAACAGAAACTGATGGAACATATAATTGTTCAAAATCATTTTATGCTGTTGCTAAAAATTAGAAACAGCTCACCCTGGAAAAGACAGTTTTTCAGGTAGATTACAAACATACCATACTTACACCCCAGAATATCATTATATCTAAAGATGGTTTGATTGGGTTTTTTTCTTCTAATCTTTCTTTCTTTTTTCTCCCTCTAGTCTTTCCATCTGCTGATTGGTCACATTAGAAACAGCATATAATTAAATATGTAAATAATTACTGATGTTCAATTGGTCTAGATTTGTAATTTCCATAGTATGACTATAGTGAACATCTACTTTTTGTGGGTTTAACAGTGGAATGATTATTGAAATATGGCACAGTTAGAGTTTGTTTTGCTTGACTTTTAAATACTGTCTTTAAAGCAATTTATATAACAGGCTTATTTAAGTCCTAAATAAACTAACTAATTGAAAAAGTGAAAGGAGTCTGAAGTAAATTTTTTTGGCAGCTTTTCTTTCTCTTAATATAGGTGTGAGCCCTGCTGAGACATGTAAAGAAAGTAATCATTAGGTTAATGCAATAGCTTATTTCTCCAGTAAATAAAAAAATGTAAAGACCAAATTTCATACCCTTCTTTTAGTCCCTGGAGAATACTATGCTCTCTCCTGATGGAAGACAAGAAATCAAGAAAACCTAAATAGGTTGTTATGTAAAATTTATCCACGTCATAAGGATTTATAGAACTTCTTTAAGAGGAATGGGATAAATTGATAATTTTTTTTTTTTTGAGAATTTGTGTATTCAGAATATTTTCTAAAAAACTACGAGCTTCATTACAAGGTTTGGACAAAGTATATATTCCCTGAAATGAAAATAAGAACATAGATCTTGCTTTAAATGAGAAAACTGCATGCAAAATGCAATGGAATATAATTTAGAAAATAAGAACATAATCAGCTGCCTCTCAAAATGAGGGATAAAGGGGAAACATAGGCAAGAAAATGATTGAATGAGACATAGGATTTCTGCCATTCATGGGAGTTGACTGGACCTGAAGGGAAGGTTTAGCAAGAAAGAATGTCTATAAACCTGAAGCCTAAAGAGAGAGAACTGGAGCATTGTAGTAAAGTCTAAAAGGATACAAAATCAAATTATCACTAATGCAGCTCATGTACATTGCTGAACAATATGCCTTTACTCAGTGATAATTTATTACAGATAAATCTCTCAAAGAAAGGTTTAATTGAGCATGCTCATAATTAAATCACTACCTAAGGCTTTAATCTCTCAGACATTACCACATTTTGGCTAAATAGTTTCCACTGCCTTTTTTAATACCAATATATGTATAATTTCACAGCTGGTTTCTTGCAAACCTAAACAGACATCTGTGAAGGACTATAACCAGCTTCTTAAAGATCACATTTCACAACAAAAGTTGTCTTAGAAAGGTTACTAAAAGCAGTGTTTATCATGCTTTTTTTGCTTTAATTTTATGATCATATCAGTTCCATATAATGAAGTTTAGAGGTAAAATAGTTCAAACATATGTCAGAGCTGTAGTATTCACTGAAGTACTGTGTGAAACTGAATTGTTAGATTAAACACTGCACAAAATCATTGTCACACAATGAGGGGGAAAAAAATCCAGCTCCTAAAAGAAAATCAGAGACTAACTGACACCATAGATGTTCCACGGATTACTCAAACCAATTAAACACATGAGCAGACCTTCACAAATGGAGCTGTGATGAATGGAAATGGAAAAGAAAAGAGGTTCGCTATAAAAAAGACTGCCAGAAAGATGAAAAGAAGCTACAGGATTTACTATATATTGCTTCTTTCTTGTTGCAGTTAGGTATTTACTATGATGTTCCCAAATTTGACATTAGATTTCTTTAACAGCCACACTGAAATTTTACTGTAAGTTATATAATATTTATAGAAACAAACTGTCTATGTTTTATTACAATACTACCAAGGCTTGCTTTCTATTCTTTTATTTTTTTATCTCTTGTTCTTTTTCCCTTCAGCATAAACATCTTTTTCTGGAGAGGATGGGGAGATAGGTGACAGCAGATCTGAAAAAATGCAGCCTGGAATCTAAGTAAACTGAGTAGTTCAGTGTTGTACTGTTTCCAGTTTGCATTTGTCAGAAGTAGTCAAAAGAATGAGGTCTAAAATACATTTGTGAGAAAGACAAAAAGTTGGGGAAAAAAAATTGAAGACTACAAACAAAATTATGTGTGAACTTTCTCAGAAGGGAAAAGAGGAATCCTTCTTGGAAAGGAGGATTCTTGGAAAAAGGAATTTCCATTACAGGACTGTAAGAAACATTTTGCAGTTGATCAGTTCATTTGCTTCACAAGTTTCCTTTAAAACATTTTATTTTGCAAGGAATGTCTTGACTAGAAAAATATGTTACTATGAAAATGATAAAGGCAAATAATGAAAACCTCAAGCATTCAAAAAATAAAAATAAATAGAAATATTTAAAAAATCTTGAGCTTTTTCTTCTTATTATTGTTGTATTTTACTTAGACACTTCTGTGATTTTTCATTAACATTCCATCATATTTACTATTTTTTTTCTTGATATATTATAATCTGTATATTCATTTGTCATCTAATAATTTTGGGTTTAAATCAATGGAAGTATTTTCTTATGCACTTGAATATCCCCTGAACTTGCATATTTGAAAATATATTTATTATAATAACCTTGAAAGTACAGAACCAATGAGGTTTGCAATAGCTTCCTTTTACATTTTCAAAATATTCTGAAATGCTCAAATAGTAACAAAAACTACATTCTCACAACTTTTGAGAGTGCTGTTCCCATGTTCTAATCTAAAAATAATACATCATTTTTCCCAAAAGGTTAAGATTTCTGGCATTTCATTTATGACTTGCAGAAGTCCATCCTGCACCTTCCAATGGAGTTAGAGGTGCTCATAGCCATAAGGCTGTCGAATTATTTATGAGAGGGGTTAACAGTTCAGAGACACCATAAACTGAAGCAAGACCAAACTCAGAAACCTTGCACCTACTTCCTGCCACTCAAACAGATTAAAATAAGGACAGGATCCAAGCTTTGAAAACCAAGCATCATTAAATTAATATTACTATTTCAACTGATTTCAGATCATACTTTCAATCATAAAACACAAACTCAAAGGTCAGTACAACATATAAATGAACACTATCTAAAAAAAAACCAACATCCACTGAGCTCTTGAGTAAAAACTTTTCAGGGTACAGCAATGGAGGTAGAATAATTTCACTGGGCTTGGAAAGACTCACCCTGTACCTTGGGAAAGACTGACCGGTCCAAGAGAATGTACTTATACACATTTTGCTCTGGAAACTTTCCACTTGGTATATTCCATACTTTTCCCCCCTCTTAACTTCTCTCTGAAAAATTCAGAAGTTAAATTATCTTCCTGCTGTGAAAGACAGATACTTTTCTCCCCTTCTTTCCTTCCCTGTGATTTTGTACTAAAAATCATATATATTTACTGATATATTGATAGTGCATATCTGCTTAGCCCAGGAGGGTTTTTTTCCCTTTCAAACTAAACAGTGATGGGAAGATAACATTTAAAGCAATTTCAGCAACTTGTGGCTATTTTCCTGAGGGATCTTACTGTCAAGTTTACAAATTTAAAATCAACAGAATACTCAATCACTCTATACTTATTCTGGTTTTGGTCTATAATTATCACATGAATTTAACATTATTCAATACTTGTCCAAAATGACTAAGTGGGTAGAAGAGTGTTATCCAAAATTCTTCATTGTTCATTATAGGAAAAATTATCCTTTAAAGCATCAGCAAATTGCACCAACCTTCATCTAAGAGCCAGTGAGGTACTTTTTCTGTATTCCCTCTATTACACAACTGACTTCACGTTAGGATGACAAATAACCTTCCTACAGTTTCAATACCTAACTCTTCCTCCATATACTCACCATCTCCAGAATTAATCATTATACATAACACTACAGAAGTTTATCTGTTTTCATGTATGAATTCAATAGTATTCAAAATAAAACAAAATAAAGAGCAAGTTTCTTCCTCCCAGAAATAAAGGACCTCTAATTTCTGTATGCACAGTGTCAACTGTGAAAGGAAGAATTGATATCACTATGACATATTGTCTCTTTTAAATTATTTCCTAGTATTAAAGAACTAAAGAAACTTTTGATAATTTAGTCTCGGTAGCTTCTGCTATTTACCAATTCCAGTGAATAGTTGTACTGGAAAAAAAAAGTTAAAAATACAACTGAAATAATTAAAGTAATGTAAATCTGCTATTAATTTCCATGTTTGCGTGCATATTTTGTTCTGCTTATCTGATGTTCTGTTCATGTTCTGAAACGTGATGTATCCTGTTCCACTTCCTGGCTGTTATCTCTCATTTCAGATGTTACAAGCATGTGACTGAGAATTTTCCAACTGCTATAAATTTAATTACTGGGGATTTTTTTTTGAAAGTGTGTAAATCTGGAAATTTACTACCAGAGGAGTAAAACAAGGAAGAAGGGAGAAAGGATTGAAAAGATTTTTCTTATAACTTTAATAATATGATTTTTCCAAAAACTTCTACCTTGTCTGAAAATTCTTGTCATCATTATACAGGAAGTGAGTCATCCAGATGTATTTTTAAGTATGCTCTCTGCCATTTCAGAGAAAAAGCCTGACATCTAAGGTCAAATTTATGGAATAGGTGAATGCAACTAAAATTATTTTAGGGAATTTTCTTTTCCTAATTCATATACATATGAAAAAATTATGTTCATCAAGTATATTTTAATTTTGTTACTAAACTTGATTGGTAATCAAATCAGAATTGATAATCAGAATATTCAGGAGCTCAGTTCTATTTAAGTAGGCATCCAAAACTTTGGAGCTTATGTGCAAAAAATTAGAAACCATAAAAAGTGCAAAACAATAAAGTTCTTGTTCAGAAATATGCATCCTTTGAAAATCTCATATATGTCATCCTTAGTCTTACAAGCAATTTCATTTTGCAATTTTGCACCCACAAACAATACTCAAGAATTAGAGAACATTGCAATTTAACCAGAAAATTGGCAGATGAATATAAGATTGAAAAAATGTCCATATTCTCTGGATAATTTTTGTCTTACATACTTTCCCAAATAAATTTTATATTTGAATGAATTACTGAACATTCTTAACAACTTCTCGGTGAATTAACTTATTTTAGTCTAATGCAAAAGAATAGATGATAGGTTGGGGACTTTTTTGCAATTAATCCTGGCATTTGTCCAACATGTTTTGACTTAAATGGAGAATATTTTCAGTAGATTTTGTAATTATTATGGTTATTTATAAAGTAACACAACTTCTGTTGACAAATCTGTTAAATATAGTGTAATTACCATTTTTGATTACACCTATCCATTACTGTTTGAAACAATTCTTTGTGACGTCATTTCTGTACTGGATTCAAAGAGATTAGTTAGGCAGTTACAGTTCCACATTTTATTTGAAAAATTAGCCTACAATTTAGTAATATGTATAATTTTATTAATATTTATTTGCTGCTCTTCATTTTGTTGTTGAGGATATTATTGAAGAGTTTCTTCCCTGTATTTTAAAGGAAAATGCCAAGTTATATACAAATAGGAAAAAATAATTATAATTCAGCTAGGTTATTTTTCCCTGGCAGACACCTATTAAAATACTGACAAAGATGGAAGGATGGATCCTTAGGCACAAAGAGCTGAGGGAAAAAATGGAATGTAGTGGTAAATTTCAAGGTATTATAAACAGACTCAATGTGAATTTTTGAAAATATGAGATGAAGGAAGATGAAATTCAACACACACTTCAGGCTTTATCTGAACCTTTCTCCAGATGTTACAGAATTCTCTAAATGCTGGACATAACGGAGAGATATAGTGGAAAGAAGCACTGAGCAGACATCCTCCTGTCACCTATTCACTTTAGGATAATTAAAGTCTCTCCAAGGTAAAATTTACAGGGACTGCAAAGACTAGAAGAGCAATACCTCTCACTTACAGATCAGTTTTGGTTGCAAACTAAAGTATCATCAGGTGAAACTTTATTAGCATAGGCCTCTCAAGCTTCCACTCTTATACTGCCATTCAGCAGTCTCCATGATCCCGCAAGATGGAAAAAAGTAACATTTAAAACAAAATATTGTGCTATTACCTGGGCAACTGTGAGATAAGCCTTGTGCATTCTAGGTTATTTTTAGTTTCTTGTCATTATATGTTAGAGCTGGAGGGTCTTGTTGATTCATTATCCTGTTGCTGTAAATTATGGCAAGCCTATTTCTCTTAGTTCAGGGCAATCCATTACAGGTCCTGAAAAAAAGTGTAAGCTTTGTACATCCATCCTATGGGAAGGATGATATTAAAAAAAAAAAAAAAAACCAAACAAAAAACTACAGCTTTTCAGAAGACAGTGTGGATAGAAGTGTTCTCGTATAAACAAACTTTATCTTACTTTAATACTTTTCTAAACAACATATATTAATATAGGGAATAGTGTTGTCGATTTTTCAAAAAAAATTCCTTCTTTAGCTATGTATAAAGATATATATATATGTATATATAGATGTCTTAGGGCATAAGAGAATCAATTTGCTGTTTCAAAATATTTTCAATCACTTTAATTAAATTGGTGGGTCTTTTGTTTTGATGTGCAAGCACTAAACCAGGTTTTGAAATTAACTGTCAGTTTTTCCTCCTTCCTTAATGATATTATTTAGGATCTCTAGAGAAAAAGATCTGATATGATAAATATCAGTATCAAATAATTAGATACTGATAGGGTGTTCTTCCTTCATTTTATTAGACCTTGACGATGTTAACTTATGAGCTTTTGTGCTGACATCTGATTTCACTTTTATAGGCTCATGAGACTAAACATGACAAGATTTTCTTCTAATATTGTCTCAAATGTCCAAGGTCATTTAGATGGGCAAAATATATCAGATACAATACAGGTTTTCTTATTGGTATATGTTGCTAAATAAAATGTTATTGACATGACAGATTACCCGTCTTCATAAATTGTATACAGATTTGTTTGATGTTTGCGAGTCAGACATTGCAGGAATGTACTGATGTTGACTTGTCTGTAGAATTACTATATAAATAATATAGACATTTTACAGATATGGAAAAAGCATCCAACTTTTAAGACCCCTTTACAATCATAAATACTATTGAGAAAGGTTCCATAAACACTATCAGCTTAAACATTGATCTGACTTTTAATATTTCCAGCTTTTCTCATTCCTGGTTTATTTATTTTATCCATTTATCTTTCATTTTTATGATATTGACTGTTTTTTCATCGGGCAAAATGAAGCAGGAGAAAATCAATCATTCCTCAATGTGTATGATGCCTTGGGCATAACATCATCCCACTGGGAGCACTCTACAGATTTAAGCTACGCTTGCTTGTACTTTATTTGCAGGACAAATGAACTTCCACACCATATGTACTTATTTACTGATTTTAGAGTCCATAAAAAATATTTATTGCATAAAAAGTTCAAAGGTCTCAGTCACATATAATGAACTGAACACAAATATAATAGCTTCCTTTAAACACAGAAAGAAAATATAAAATGTCCAGTTCTATGTTCACACACCCTCATCCTCAGGATAAATATGGGTAGCACATTGTGATGAACAGATGATTCAGATAACTTAAAGGACCACTGTCAAAGGTATGAGCAAAAGTAGAACAGGGGAAGAGTGTGAGGAGTCCTGCCCCTGAGGAGGAAGGAGCAGCAGAGACAACGTGCGATGAACTGACCATAGCCCGTGTTCCTCACCCCCCTGAGCCACTGGTGAGAGGAGGAGGGGAGCTGAGAAGTGGAGTCCAGAGTGAAGGGCAGTGGCAGGTGTGCTTTAAGATTAGGATTTTATTTTCTCATGATCCTACTCTGATTTTTATTAGTAATAATTTAATCTGATTTCCCCAAGTAGAGTCTGTTTTGCCTGTGGTGATAACTGCTGAGCGATCTCTCCCTGTGCCTTTCCTGACCCCTTCTTCCCTGTCCAGATGAGGAGAGGTGTGACAGAGTGGCTTGGGTGGGCACCTGGCATCCAGCCAGGGTAAACCCAACACACTAACAGTTACCAATTGATTCAATTGGCAGTCTATGCAGTAATATAGTAGGAAGGTAGGAGTAATATTCTGATCTACGAGGCCTATTCAAGAGATACTAATTACATGTTAAAGCTGCTAAATTTTTCCATGTCATCAGTGCTTTTCAGGAACTTGCATTTCTCAACATATGTCTCTTCTCCAAGCCCATACCCACAACTAGTTTGACACTTTTACATTAGAGAACAGTAGAAATAGGAAAAAAAAATTTTTAGACGCTTCATAGTTCATGGAACAGTAATTTTCAGCTCAGGGAAATAGGCAAACATGGTATTCCCTTTGCACCAAAGCATTAGTACAAAGCAAAAAGAAATGATCCAGGTAAACTTGACAAGCAGTCCAAATTTGCATGAAAGATTTAATGAATTTGGATAAATACCACAGCCATATTACTCCTACTATTCTCTTCTCTGTTTTCTCAACAGGAGGCACACCTGGAGCCATCTCTGCTAATAAAACTGATGTACTCACCAACCAGGTTACTGTAACCTATTCAGAGTAATGAGGACTGATGATATAAAATTTGATACTACATGTAGCAAAAGCCAAAGCCTCCAGGTGAATATTTTTTTTTTTCCTTTACAACAGAAGTGGAAATATCTAAGTAGTTTAGGATATAAGATAGATAGATGTGATGGTGAAAATGAACAAACAAATAAATAATGGTCCTGGTTTTGCACTATTTGTGGTAGTCTCTGTCAGTGAGTCATTTAGTTTAGCAACCTTAAATCAAAACTAGCAATGAGTTTTGCATGAAGCATTTGTAAAAAAACATATGCCAACCAAGAGTAAAATGTAATACAATAAAGGCAGGATATTGAATTGATTTACTGTATGCAAGATGAATTTGTTAACAATACTAGATTTAAGGCTGTTTGGCTCAGTGCTGTAATATAATTGACTCTTCAGGAAGACATTAATTTTTTACTGTGTCATGACAATTTTTTGATCATGAATACAATTCCTTTGTTCTTATGCTTTTCCTTCATCCAATGACAGCCACCAGCATTCAGTTAGCAGGAACAGTCAGAGTGAAGTATTCTCATTGATTTATAAATATGATGTACATATATATGTATATTCTATATATGCTATGTCACTGTCTGTGAGTGCAATATAGGTATTTATCATTTTTATTGGCTAAAAGCAATACCAATTACAATTTAAAGAACAAAAAAAGTAATTTCTTTTTAAATAAAATTAACTTTATGTTTCCAATTATGCATTCCAGTCTCTGTGATTAAACAAAACTTCACTAAATTACCTACAACAGTTTAGAGACTACAAAGTTATTATTTTTATCATTGATTTCAGTTTCCCTGAATACAATTCCTCAGAAACTGGCTTCTCAGATCATTCAAGGTTTTAAATAGATTTTTTTTTTTATCGTGTGTATACAGGCTGATGATATAATAACAAGAAGAAACACATTGAATGTAAATTAAAAGCTGAGGTAAATTAAATTGCGATGAAAGAAAAGCCCATAACAGGACCAATGAGGATACATTCACATTATTACCACATGAACAATTTTGCTGGAAGAAATAGCAGATGAATTTAAATTGTTGAGGCCATTAATTAATGTTTTATTGAGAAGAGCATGAATCTGACATACTTTCAGCTTAATAATATTAAGGTAAGAAGGCAGATGCCCAGGCACTGGGATAAGGTTTAGCTAACTGAACAGATCATGAGAACCCACTGAGTACCACAGGAAAAAATGCTGGACACAACAAATAACCAGCAGGTGTTGGAAGAACTCTCCCTGTGGGACCAGATGCTTCAACCCAGATGGTGGATGCAGCCCTGTAAGCCCCAGGCTTCAGGATGTGCCTGGGGCCTCTCTTTAATGCCAGGAGAGATGGCTTTTTTCCCTGCAGGATCTGTGCTGTCTGTGAAGCGCTGAGTGGTTGGACAAGTTATAGAAAGTAATGAGGAGGCTACAGAGCATGAAAAGGAAACACACAGGATCTTCTGAGAGCCTTACAACTGCAGGACTCATTCACCTCACCTAAATTTGAAGCAGAGCCAGATGTGATTTTAAGCTAAACATTGAGCCACCTCACCATAAAACAGGCGAGACCAGCAGGAGGAAGCAGGATACAATGCTGTGAGGTGGCTGGATTTCAGTAACACTGAAAGGGGAGCTACATGAGAGACACATGGTCCCCAGATAGTGGAGTATGGATGCCTTTTCAGGAGCAGTTTTGCAAGGCCAGCACTATCTTGTTGACCATATCCATAATATCATTTAAGACTGAGGTGGTAAAAGACCTAGTTAGAGATATCAGAGGTACAAAAGTGAGGTGCAGAGGTAGTAAATTCTGGGACTGAAAGCAAGAAACTAATTAAAAGTGGGTTATCTGAGATGAGGACATGCTGGAACAGGCCTCACCAGGCAGGATCTCAGTGGACAAGCAAAGATGAAAGAAGCCCAAATTATTTCACGCTGTCCTGCAGTCCTGTGCTTTGCCTTGAATGAGACACAGCATTAGCATGTCACCTAATTTTAGGTACATTTATATCTGACCTAGTCAGTACAGATTTTCCATATAAGCCATATAATCAAACACTCAAGTTTGTCATGGTCTGACTGGGATTAATTGCATCTCACTTGTATCACAGAGGTCCACACCAGGACTGAGTCCTCAGCATGTCTCTTGGATCCTTCTTAGGTGATGACACATGTTATTTTTACATCATTATTTGGCATGGAGTGGTCCTTTGATGAGAATCTTACTTCTTTCATGGGTCTTAGTCAAGTTGCTTGTTTTACCTTGAGATAGCAATGCATTTGAAGTATTCCTGAACACTGGGAAAGGGCCGGTGTAAATGAAACACTGTGATGTTGTTTCCATCGTCCTTTTTTCAGTACAGGGTTTTTTGCTGATGGGATATTTATGTTGCAGTCTTATGAGGATGCAGGTCTTCCTGGACTTCAGATAAAAAATATATTCCTCAATTTCACTGCTGGGAATGACAGGAAAATACACTGGAAAAGATATTGGGAATTATCTAATAGTTTATTTCTGTTTTGAGGCCTTTTTTCTTACATTTTAGAAGACAAACACTCTACTTATGGATTAATAAAAAATAAAAATTCAATTAAAATTCAGAATGTGTTTCAAAATTCATTACTTAAATAAAATAACTTACATGCTCCTTTTGCGCAAGCATAACAAACTTTTTTAAAAAAATATATATACATTTGAGGACTAAATTTTCACCAAGGAACAGGGTAGGATTCAACAGTTGAAACACAAGCGGTTAATGTCATCCTAGGAAACAGCTGTCAGAAGAAAACTTCAAGGTACCTGTCCTGGGGCAACCCGAAATGTTGTATTCCAAATCTATCTGTGCCCAAGAGGCTAGGCTACTTCTTCAAAAAGTCAGATTAAAACTTGGTTTTTATGTCTGGATGTATATGAAGCTAAATTTCTCACTTTTTAGAATCTAAAAATATTATAATAGTCTATGAGTTCCTTCATTTAGCCATTTTTAGTTTGCTAGAAATATTTTATTACTCATTAGGTTGGACATGAAAATGTTGCCATATTTGCCTTCTAAAGTAAGTCATATGGCATGTGGATGATTCAGTGTTTGGTCTTCTGTATGTCTAAACTAAGAAATCTCAAATTCATTTGTAAATGGTTCTTTCCATGAAAAATGGTGATTTATAATCAACACACAATTTGGCTGTCTATGATATAAGAGGATTTGTACTTAATGATTCAAGGAAAGTTCCAGATTCTCTATTGCTACAAAGAATTCTTGCATGTTTGCTCAGAAGGGTCTATTTAGCCAGGTCTCCATCTATTTCCAAACTTTTTGGTATTTTCTTTAAAGCAAAAGAAAAAGGAAGATTAAAAAGGAACAAAAAAGAAATAAAATCTTCTCTGAAAAAGAAATAAAAGCATATAAGTACTCTCAGCTTAAGAACATGCTATACTGTTTTCTGAGAGTTTTAAAAACCAAAAAATATTAATTTTGGAATTCCTTGGCTTTAAAATTTAATCTTGGAGCTTAAAGTCAAACCTCTCAGAGCTTATTTTATTCTGACAGTGACTAATTTGGACAGTCATCTGGCTGTTCTGACTTATCTCAGAAGAATGAGGTCAACTCAAAATGGCAATTTTTCTGTTCATCTATCAATGACATATCTTCTGAGAAGTGCTGAAAAAATCACAACCTAGCTCACTGGAGTGTATGTACTGTGGGAGGCAGGAGACCAGGTCTGTACCTGTCATTTTATATAAAAATATGTAATCTTGTACTTATCTATCAAGAAAGATAACAATTCATCTAAACACCATTAATTTTTAACTTTCCAATTGAGCTATTTATAAAATTTCTTATATTTTTCAGACAATTTAAAAGGATTAAGGAATTTTCTTTCTTATTTAAATATATTCCTACAAAAATAAGCATATCTTTGAGCAAGCAGCCATGCATGGAAGTTTCCCTATGAAGAATTTCTGCATTGGCCCTGTTGTTTCAGTGCTAGGTGAACAGTTTTCCACAAATGTTGCCAAAATGGAATGCCTCGACATTCCTCTGCCATGAGCTACCCACTGTCAGAATCTGGACTGTTATGTCTTTATCATTTGCTCTCGTATGAAAGGTTGTTTTAATGATGGAAGGTGAGAAAAAATTTTGTCTTTTATCTCGACTATATTTTCATCCTAAGCTAGGCAATAGCAAATTGCTTGATGAAAATTAATGATTATCTATCCTTTTTTTAGAAGTTACTTAATTATAAGTTTTATAAATAATGGATTACTAATTCATTACATAACAAGCTGTTGAAATTAGCTCATTACTGTACCTTCTGTCATGGTTATAGGAGCCTGCCTACATAGCAATTCAATTTACTGAGATATACCCTGTGTTGCAGCAGCACTGACTAGAACCATGATGATTGTGCTAACATGTCTTTAACAATTCCATTTTAAACTATGTTTTTGGCTTCTAATTTCTCACCTGTTTGGATCAAACTTGGTACAAAAATCTGACAATCAATCCCTTCCCCTTCTCACCTTTTATTGCCAGAGCTAAAATAGACAAAAAGTGGAATTGAAAAAAAATATTTCTCCAAATGTGTTTTCTTTGCAGTGTTCTTGAGGAAGGTTTAGATGAATATGAAATGAGCATGTATATACTGATATACTTGAGATTAGCACAGGGAGTTATTTGATATGAAACAAAGTAAGAAATTTCTGAATTATTACACTATATAATTGAAAACTTTTCTACCAGTGATGTACAGTTGTATTTTTACATCTTATATCAAAATCCAATCTCCACCATGATATTTCTATTAGAAATCAAAATTTCACTTGTACTGTATGGTTCTGTTCCACAGAATTTCACATTAGCTAATGAGAGATGATTCTGCAATTCTAATTTTTTTTCACATAAAAGATTCAATGCAAGAAACATAATCCTTTTGGACATAAGCTTTTACAGCTTAAAAAAAAAAAAAAATCCCAAGGAAATGGAAGAGGGGAAAAAAAGGCAAATAAAGTTCAGGTGGTCATTAATTAATTTCAGTATTTTAATTTATAGTCAATTTGGATTACCATTAATTACATGGCTAAACAGAGACTTTCAAATTACAAGCAATTGTTCACATCAGATCAAGGAGGCTTAATCCATCCTCAATTAGGAAATCTATAACCTTTTTTTGTTATTATTTCAAATAGATTTTGAGTTACTTTAAAAGTTTCCTGCAATCATCTGAGCCACAGAAATGGAGAGAATTTAAATGTTGAAAATTGCTCATTTTGGGTGAAGAGAAGAAAGCTATACTATTTTCATCACAGCAAAACTCCTGTATCTCTTCAAATTCTGCTCTCAGTCAGAAGTTGGAAAGGCCATCCAAATATTTCTCATCCATCTGGAATAGGAATTTATTAGAGGATGTTAAGGTTGTGGACCTTAGCTGCATGTTAGTTTTTCAGAATATGCGGATATTTGATCAAAACTTTACAAATAAATAAATAAACAAATAAATAAATATTATATAAATGGACAAACATATAGCTTAAAACTATAGATACAATGTGATGGTGTCCAAGCCCCGTGGGGCTCAGTCTCCTCCTGTCACTCGAGCCCTAGCCATCCAGTGGCTGAGTGACACTGGGTCAGATAATGCCCAGGAAGAGGAGGATGAGATTCTAACCACCCAAGAGGCGGGTTGGAGCTGCCCGTGGGGGTGCTGGGGCAGAAGAGCTGGGGAGAACCCAGCCTCCTCTTCTGGAAAGCTCTAGTCTACCTCGATGGCAATTGGATGTGTGTGAAATCCCTCCTATATGGTGTTTTCTGACTTGTTGTTCCCAAATGCCTGCTACTTCTCGCTGGTTCTCTATTCGTTGTTATGGTTTTCCACTGCCCCTGTTCTGTGTAGTATAAAACATCGTGTCAGACTGTTTTATAATTGGAGAGCTCACTGGACTTGCCCCGCCCTGAACTTCCTCCCTGCTGGACCTACCCCGTCTCTCCCTCCTTCTCTCTGGGACCCGCTTTTGACTCTGGTGCTCTGGGAGGCTCCCGGCTGCCGCCCCGGGGCCGGCTGCCAGGTGGAAGCGGCGAATGAGCCTCCCCTGGCTGGAGCAGGAGCGGTGCCCGCCCTGCAGGAGGCTGCTTGGGAACCCCGACAGATGGGCTGTGCGGAGCCTCGACCCAGCACCGAGCTGTCCCGGGCAGTCCCGAGCGGACAATATAAATTCCATCCTCACTTTTGCATCAGCATATAAATCTGGTCAGAAATCAGCATGGTGCAGATTTCATCTTAAAGTTGCTAAGATAACTAATAATTTCTTACAGAAGTCCCGTCATTTTGAGGTCTATATGAACACAGTTCAGAGACAATTTGCTCTGAAGAATAATGTACAGGATTTAAAATTCATATGAATGCTTTTTTTGGTTTTCAGAAGCTGTTTTATCTGGGGGTTTATGGGGCTTGTTTCTTTGGTAGGTTCATTCATTTTTTTGGGGGGGGAGGGCGTGTTTAGTGAAGAAAAAATGTAGGACTTTCAGGTAAATAAACCAAGATATTTGTTAAACAGAATGAGAATATGAGCAATAGAAACAAATTTACTTTTGGAAGTATGCTTTTCTTATTGGGTGTTGCTGGGGTTTGGGTTGTTTGGGTTTTTTTTGATTTGTTGTAATACACATTGTCTATTCTCTCAAATGCATAATTAACTATTATATTAGCAAATAAATATATATTATTATCCACAGGGAGAGAGAAACACACTATTTATGGAACAATTATATGAATTGCTTTCAAATATCTGAAAATTCTAGCTGCAATTTTACATTTATTGACAATCAAATTCCTCCAACAGTGTTCTGTGATGGACTTTTTATGAGCTCAGTGGATTATGACAAATGGTTTCATAAAAAAACATTTAATACTAAGACAGTACTACAAGTCACAGACTATGTTTGTACTGTAATTTTCATACATGATCTGATCCATATTTTGACTGTATTGAATTGATTTTCAAAGAATTGGAGTTATTATAAAAAATTGAGTTGCACTGTAAAAATAAGAAACTCTTAGCCTATATTTTCCTATTTTGATTTTAGCAAGTTTGACAAATTCCACAGAATTAGTTACCAGGCTTTCTGAATGTTGTTTTGGTTATTAAGTACAGGTAAAATCTCCAGTACCAGCTGTTCCATTTACAGTCACTCATCTGAGAGCAGGAAATTTGATTTTGATAACTCCTAGCCATCTCAACTGACCAAGTCCATTAATAATTCAGTAAAACTGACCAAAACTCAGACACCACCTCAGATACTTGAGGTCGAAAGTGCCATTGGTACCCAAATACCTCATATAGTGCATAGACTGACACATGTTCTTGGACAGATTTGGTGTTTAAAACCACATGTATGAAAAAAAGGGAGAACACTTCAGGTTTGTAACTTGTCTCTTCCTGACATGTCAACTGGATGATAAATTCTGTGTGCAATTTACTGCAACTTATTCACCAATTCACTTAGACTAGAAGACATTATTCTACTTCCCTACCTTTATGTTTGGTAAATTTTTGGCTGTCCTGTGAACTCATAATCCCAAAGAGAAAGACTTCAAAGATGTTCTAAAGAGAAATACTTCTTCCTCAATGTGTCTTTGCCTGAGCATCTTGAATAGGAATTAAATGTTTTCATTCATCAGTGTTCAGCTTTGAGATTTTTCATAACTGATAAGGAGAAATATTAGAAGTGATTCTGTAGCCTTCCCCTTTGCTGCAATAATAAAAACAACCTAATGATATCAGGAATCTAGGAAGTGCATTGCTGTCTCTTATGTAAATAAATATTGCTTTGGAGTTTTATTTGAAATATGAAAGTGCCTTCCAGATGCTTGGATTGCGTAAATGCCATAGACTCTCCTGGTACTAAAAGATATTTGAGGTCTCCTCAAAAAATTGAGAGGAAATTTAACTAAGGCATTCATAAATATTGTTTGTCTGTTTTCTCAGCTAGGTTCTCCTTCGTGTTAGGGTATCTGGGTGTTGAAAGAATCCTGATCCAAAATCATGGGAAGTTCTGTCACCTGTAACTTCGCTGGCATAACCTGACATTAATTTGGTGGAACAGTGTATAAGTCAGAATAAGATAATTCCTCATAGGGGGACCTAGTGAGGGCAGTACTCTTAGGAATCTCACTCCATGCCATACCACCCTCAATTCAAAGGAAGGTAAGCAAAAAATACTGCACAGGCAATCCCAAATATGCTTGTAGCTGGGCTTAGGGATAATGAAAGATTGAAAATTACTTTCTGACTCCAGCTTACAAGATTACCTCATAGTATAAATAATTTTACAATATTTCCTAAGTTGTTTTTTAGTCGTTGAATTCCTTAAAAATTAGATACTAGTGTCTTGTAAACTTTCTGTATTTTGACTCACTTTTCATTCATTAATCAGTTTCAGCTAATTTTCAAAAATTTGTTTTCCATTTCTCCTGTGTCTCATCTAAAGAACCAAGAAGTTGCTTAGTGCTACAAAAATGTGAGTTATACTACACAATTTTACAAATTGGCAATGTGTTGACTGTTAAGCCCTTACCTACAAGATGCAAAATGAAAGATTCACTCTTATCAAGAATCCTCCATGTTGAGACAGTGTTTACACAGCACCATCGTGAAATTCTACTTCAAAAGTAAAGAGAAAAATCAATTCACTCTTTACAATTCAGCTTAAAAATTCAGAGCTTTTTCTTTCTTGAAGCATCAAGAAATAAAACTTAAATTTCATGTAATAAAATATATGGCGGAAAATATTAATATCTCCTGGTGGTAAGTTTTCTTACTCTTACAGCATTCCTATTATGATGTAATGAGCCACTAAGGCACATATTAAAATGTACAAGTTTGTAGGATAAATTATGCATCCTTTGGAGGGCTTGTGATATAAAAAACTATTTTTTGTAGTGTTTTCACAATTGTCCCAAGTTATGTCCACAATCTCTTTGTGTTCAACAATATTAGATGAAAGTACTTGAGTTAAGATAAATGGGTGGTCACTCACCTTTATCTGCATGACATAGAGGTGAAATGTGAAACATTTAAACATTTTTTCTGATTTTTTTTTTTTTGTTTGTGGACATGTAGTGGTGGGGTTTAGTTTTCTTTCTTTCTTTCTTTCTTTCTTTCTTTCTTTCTTTCTTTCTTTCTTTCTGTGCATGTGGGATTGGTTTTGAGTTTGGAGGTTGGGTTTTATCTTTAATTTGGTTTATGGGGGGCTTATACAACAGTGTGCTCTTAAGTGGACCTGTTTTTTGATTCTGTCTTATCTATCTTAACCTAGCAAGGTACTCAGGTCTCCTGATGAGGTTCATTTGTTCCATTTAAATTTCATTCAATTAACATAGGTGGTCAGTTTTGCCTCCATAAATCAAGCATTTAGAATTCCTGTCCAGTCAGTGAAGAGAAGTAAAATCTATACCAACAGAGATGATCTAGTCCATCTACATTACATATCTACCTCTGTCTCCTTTAGATGCCCTGAGCCTTTGTTTTAAAGTATGTAATTTCACATATACTTGGTTGCCAGAGCAGTTTTCATGGTTATTTTAGTTTTTTATACTATAACAATGATGCTTGTATTTTGTAACAGATTTATGATAATTTCAATTTAATTACAGTTTTACATTAATATCTGTGTAGTTTATATAGCTCACTTGAGGATTTTCATGGTGTTTTATTTTCTTGGGAAGGAATTCTATTATAAATGTCTTCTTATCAAAATTAATAGCCCATTCTTGTTTGATGTGGAGGGTAATTATATGGTGTTAAATTAAATTTAGTAATATCAAATATAATTTTTTCCTCGCATCCATCTGTATGTCTCTCTAATTAAAATGTCATGTAATGTTTCTGGAGGATAAGGAAGAAATTGCCTGTTTCAGTGCACTAGTATTTTAAGTAAATATTTATATCAGACAGTGCATTCAATACCAAAGAGATTATCATTGTCCATACTGTGTTGTGGAAAGTCTTTCATTAGCAGCTTAAGAAATGGAGATTTTTTTTGAAAGGGCTATGGAAAACTGTAAACTGTTCCAAGGCTCTTTACCTTAATTCATTAATAAGGTGCATTTCATACACATTTACATTTACTAGGAGATTTAAATATGTTCCCTGCCTTCTTCTATCTACCTTTTTATGATTTAGTGCTTCTAAGTGTGACAAAAGCAAAGCCAGTCCTTTTTAAAGAATATTGAACGTGAAACTGATTCAGAGCCTTTCTTGACATTTCTAAGAGTTACATATTATGAAATTAACATATCTTGAACATCTTTCTACTTAGAAGCACTTAAACCTTTTGTGAAGGGAAAGAGATGGGGAAAGACAGCAAATGTCAATAGATAAATATTACAGAAAAGACCTAGGCTTTGTGCAAGCTGTGCTTTATATTTCATTTCACTACAGCTCACTTAACATGCTGAGAAATAAGACTCAAAAATAAACAGAAAATTTTGGATAGGGATATTAAATTGTTTCATTCTGAAAAAAAAATAAATAAAAAAGGCTTTGTATCTTTATAATGATAAATAAAAGTCCCTTCCTTTCCCTGAAACCTCATGGAAACAGAAGGTCATGTTCAGTTCTGGTATTATTGAACTGATTATCATTACTTCTGTTCTTTTGAAAGAGGAAAAAGTTTCCTCTAAAGAACTTTCCAGCTGGTATTAAAAGAAGAACCCCTGGAAAGGTTTGGTGCTTTTTTAAATGTAATAATTAATTAATTAGGCAGTATCAAAATTAGCTTACCAGTGGGTTTACAGTTTTAAGGCTGAAGTAGATTCTCTGTAGCAGCTTCTAATGCAGAAAAGACATACCTTATTGTCAAGCCTAACCTTTCAAAAGTCGAATTGCCTAACTTTCAGATGATTTCTGATTCAATTAATTTCTGTTTCAATTCAAGGAGCAATTTTTCAATGAAAAAATGCTTTTAAAATGGATAACCAAGCTAATAGACTCTACTTAGCAATGCTTTCATTAATGTACCAGGTTATAGACAGTACTAATGATGGGAAAGTAAACAAAATAAGAACTGTAGGATGGTTCAAAGCAAAGTTAATAACCTTGGGATGAGTATTATTTCTGTTAATTTCTTTTGTTTTGAGTAAGGTTATTTGTATCTCTACTGAATAAAAGCACAACAGGCATGTACAAGCCAGTGGAGTTTTAACAGCAGTTTTTCAAAATGTGTATAACTCCAAAACATAATAAATTAAAACAAGGGTAATGGAATGAAAAATTCTGAAGTATTTTAATGTGTTATTTCTGTATTTTTGTCCTAATTTTGTGGTTCTTCTCAGAAATCAGTTATTTACTTTAAACAAAAGGAAGTGAGATGAAAGAGCTGCTTGCAAAATGAAAATTTTCTATCTTGATTACTAACGTAAGATTTACTAAGAAATCAAACATAAAATGAAGTATTACTCTCAAAAGTCCTGAAAATCCAGTAATCTGTGGGAATATGAGAACAGAATATGAAGATCCTAGACTCAATATGATGTGAAGTATATGTGCTAGATAAAAAAAGATAAATCATCCCAAGTTTCACAAAGAGTGAAAGTACATATGTAAGGCCCCAAAACTTGTTCAACAAGACTTCTAAAATGGCTTACAGCTGTTCATGTACTCTGAGTTAGACACACAGGAGAAATACTGATGAGATATTCTGAAGAGGTCAAAACAACAAAAAAAACTTTACTGAAAACTTTAGAAAATTGAAGAACTTTGGCAAAATGTTTACAGCTGCGTTTAATAAACATAAAACACTTCCCAAAGCATTAACTTTGCCCATTCAACTTAGTAATCACTAAACCATTCTGTTTTAAGTTACTAAAGAATTCCAAGAGGAGAGAATTTGCAGAAGAAAGAGAAAGACAGAAGAGATATAGAAAAGAACAAATATAGCTACCATTACTGGTTCCAGTAGTGTTCAGCTAACAAAAAATTTCAAGAGGATGTAGGGTCAAGAGATCTGTGTGCCATGTGTCCAGCTTTAAATACACCTTCGCCTTCTTGGGCCCTTCCCCCAGGTGGGACTTCTGGTCATTTGGTCACTCAGGAGCTGGGTTAGGGGTTCCAGGGGCAGGTGTGGAGCTTTGCCACCACTGTGCCAGGAATTGGTGGCCACTGCAGAGCTGGGATACAGGACCAGGGGTGTGGGGTGTGTGGGGCAGGACACTGCCTCAGCAGAGCAAGGTTCTGCCTCTTCTCCCCTCCCCACACACACAAAGTGTTTTCAGCCACCAATCCTTCCAATCCCTCGCAGCATATAAAGTGACTGAACTTAAGCCTTAGTTACCTAACCAGAGATGAGGAAAAATAAGGTGAATAATTAATGGGATTTTATTACTTAGCATAATGCTTACATGTACTAAATATAAATCAAAATTCGTATATGTAAGATTAAAAGATTTAATAGAGAAGTTGCCATGTTTGACATCTTTCCTAACATGGCCTACAAAATTTTATGCAAAAGAAGAGTTGATAAAGTTTTGGTGAACTAGTATTTTGGTATTTTTGCATTTAACTCTAAAGTAATGGTCATCACAGCTTTTCTTTTTCTCACCTGTATGGGCAGCCATGATGGCAATATGGCCCTAATCAGCAACATGAAAATGATGCTGAAGAAATCCTAACAGATTTAAATTGTGTAACTTTCTCTTAGGTTCACTT
Source organism: Rhipidura dahli (assembly GCA_013399225.1). Taxonomy (NCBI): domain Eukaryota; kingdom Metazoa; phylum Chordata; class Aves; order Passeriformes; family Rhipiduridae; genus Rhipidura; species Rhipidura dahli. The sequence continues at coordinate 201,523 of VXAC01006729.1, forward strand.
CCCTTCCTCCTTTTGTCATCACTCATTTGAAAGGAATCTGAGAGCAAAAGGGTACCACCTATTTAGGCTAGTTTTCAAAATCATGACGAATAATTTGTCCTCAAAGCTATAAATGAAAGAAGCAGATCTCTTTAAACTTCTTTTACAAATGAGAATTTTTAAGTGTAAGATTGATTTA
>VXAC01006729.1:205244-269240 GCA_013399225.1 Rhipidura dahli
ATAGGTTGTTCTGCTGTGGAAATTTCAGCACTCTTAGATTTATATTCTTATTCCTAGGCACAGTGCTGGTATCAGAAAAGAGCATTGGATTCAGAAGAAGATGAACAAGTTCTTTTATGAGTAGCATTGCACATGGTGTTCACATTTTTTAATACTGCAGTACAGCTATTACATTAATTTCAGCTCTTAGCTAAATCTTTAATTTCATAATTATTTGGTGCTCAGCAGCTAATTAATGTTTTGAGATCTAATAATACTAAAGAACTTCGAGTTTACTTTTGAGTGCTAATACTAGAGATTTAGAAGTTTCCAAACAATTTCATTAGTGTATTAGAACAATGAATTGTTTCAAAAGACATGGTCAAATAAAAAACCATGCTTTTCAACACATTAATATGGTTATTTCATGAATGCCAGTAGAAAACTTTCCTTTGTTTCATTAACAATGACTATATTTCAGTTGAAAATAGGTATGTTTAACTCTAAAAATCTGTTTGTGAAATGAGTAGAGATAGATGGAGTGAATAGACACAAAAGTTAAAATGTCTGTACTTGAAAAATAATATTAAGAATTCGTATGTTATTTTGCTAGCGATTTTCAGAAAACCCTAGAATCATGGAATGGTTGTGTTGGAAAGGAACTTTGAAGATCATCTAATTCCAAACCTCTTGCAGGGACAGCTTCCACTGGACCAGGTTGCTCATTTGGTGTCAGATGTGAATTCTTCCAAAGTACCCTAAGTAAATAAAGGAACTGTGCCATAATTTCTTTTCTCAGCCACTGGGAAGGATATCTGGTATTCAGCAGCCCTGAGATTTTCCCATTTCTTACCTGTTGTGGGTGGCTTAATGGCTGCAAATTGAGAATGCAAAGAAAATCAGAAAACTTGGAAACTGCATTTGTTTCCAAGATTCATTAGCATCTTTTCTTTTTCCCCAATCTCCTAATTATTATTTTAATATTGCAATTTATATTGTGCTGTAGTTAAAGCTATGGTCTAGAAACTGGTTGGGATTTGGAAAATTTATATATAAAAATGTTCTTGTAGTAAATATTTTGTCCAATTACAAGCCATTGGACCTTTAGTAATACTTGGCAGATACTTGAGGGCACCATGAAGCACGAAAATTCCAGACTAGCTTCTAGTATGTTCTCCTAAGCAGCCTGGAAACTCAGAAGCCAGCAACAGCTGTTCTTAGAAAGGCCTGTGGCTACCAGCAAGGCTCAGTCCTGCAAGGCTGAATACCATGCTTTTTTTTATGTCCTTACTCTGTACAACTGATCTCTGGATCATGCTTACTGGGAGTGGTCCCTAGCCCACACAAAAGAATTTCTGGGAGGGTAATAAGCTTCCCTATTTAACAGTATTTAACATTATGCTGTTACTTAGTTTTTAACTTTTATATTTTTCAAATCCTGTACTGCTTAGTGTGTAACTCTGAAGTTTCTTGTAGCCTGTTAATTTCTGCACTCTTGTGCTGAGTGGTCATAACAAAGCCTCTCTAGAGCTGCTCTTCAAGGACACCTAGACCATCCTAGGCCCAAAAAGTGTAAACTAAAAGCCTCTGAAAGGGGGGCAAGCTGAGGGGAATTACATCATTAAACTGAAGCTTTAATTGGAGAATTAATCCTGATACGCAAATGAACCAAACCTATAAAAGTGTGAAGAATTCGTGACCTGTCGTCCACCTTGGGGTCCACTTTGGCAACAGCCTCTGGCTGCCCAGGGTTTGCCTTTGAAAGCCTTTCAAATAAACACCTACTTTATTCCCTTATTCTTGCCTAATCTCTGTGTTTTAGGTGGCCTCTCAAGGCATCAGTTCAATACTCAGGACCATTTTCACTCACTATTTAATTTACTTATACAGAAACAGAAACACCTATCCCTCCATTTATTAAGTCAACTGCACCATTATTTCAACAATACTGTGCCTGACAAAAGGAACTTTCTCTGTACAAGACAGAATGAATGCCCTGTCATATTTTTCATGAAAAGATACTAGGTAAGTTGCCAGCACTGGAAACAGAAAATGCCATGGTTCCATGGGGACCAGAAAATAAATGAGACCATGGGATGGGAGCCACAACACCACTATCTGCTCCAAGCACTCATCTTTCCCAGACAGTCCATCATTCCTTGTTTTCATATTAGTTATTTCATTGCCTGGCATGATATTGGCTAGCCTAGACTATGTCTACACAAGGTAATAAATATTGGGGTCAGGTGGGTTATTCTTAGGAGGTGTGCTTACCTTAAGGGCACAGCAATTTGGTACTGATCCCTTTGTCCTTTCCTTCTGTGGTGGCCTGATCACATAGGAGGTTCTATCTCTGCCGTGAGTTGACCCACCTGCACATTGGCTGTTTCCACATATTCTTTCTCCCATATGATGCATACTTGATCAGGAGGACTCTATCACTCAGCTGACATTTACTTAATGGAGGATGCTTAATGGGTAAATAAGGCGCACGTGAAATACGGAAATCTGCACCAGTCAAAGAAAGGAAGAGAAAGGCTTGGTACAGATCATGTGAATGAAACACTTCCAGCTACTCCTCTCATGATTTAACCCTAGTTGGCAACAAAGGACCACACAACTGCTTGCTCACTCCGGTGGGATGTGGGAGAGAATCATAGGAGTAAAACTAATAAATATGTGGGTTGAGATAAAGGCAGTTTAATAAGTACTACAAAAGCCACACACAAGTAGATCAGGACAATGAATTAATTCAAAACTTCCCACAGGCTTGCAGGTGTTCAGCCATCTCCAGAAAAGCAGGACTCCATCACCCCTAATAGTGACTTGGGAAGACAGTCATCACTCCAAACATTGTCCCTTTCTCTGTCTTCACCTGATTTATTGGCTGAGCATGATGCCATAGAGTATGGAATATCCCTTGAGTATGCTGGGGTCATCTGCCTTATCTCTGTGCTGTCCTCAGCCTTCTTGCTGATGAAGTGGGAAAGCAGGAAAGGCCTTGACACTATGTCAGCACTGCTCAGCAATAAATAAACCTCTTAATTATCAACACTGTTTTCATCACAAATCTAAACCATAGCCCAATATCAGTGACTATGAAGAAAACTAAATCTATCCCAGACAAAACCATATTCCTAATCGTAGAATCATTTAGGTTGGAAAGGACTTTTTTAGATCCTCTATTCCAACCATTAAGTTAACACTGCAAAATCCATTCCTAAATAATCAAGTCTGGGTTATCTCAAGCCCTGCTTCTAGTTTTCCCATGAAAGATTTAGAGGAAGAACACTTAAAATATTGGTTCTCACATTCCTGCACAAATAAACTGGAAAGAACTCAAAATGTTGTTTTTAAAGCCCACACCTGACCTTTTCAAAACCTTATATAATGTGGAGGGACAGCATTTTTAATCTAACAGGGGCTCTATAATTTTATTTGTTTTGCATGGCAAGGTTTTTGCAGCAGGGGGGCCTTCTATGGTGGTATCTGTGAGAAGCAGCCAGAAGCTTCCCCGGTGTCTGATAGAGCCAATGCCAGTCAGCTCCAAGATGGACCCACAGCTGGCCAAGGCCAAATCCATCAGTGATGGTGGCAGTGACTCTGGGGTAACCTATTTAAAAAGGGGGAAAAAGCCTGAAAAATTACAGTCAGAGACAGGAATGATAATATGTTGAAGAAACAGCCCTGCAGACACCAAGGTCAGCAAAGGAGAGGGATTAGGTGGTCTGCCAAAGCAGAGATTCCTCTGCAGCCTGTGGTGCAGACCATGGTGAGGCAGGATGTCCCCCTGCAGCCCAGGGATCTCCATGGTGGAGCACAGGTCCATCTGCAGCCCATGGAGAACCCCGTGCCAGAGCAGGCAAATGCCTCAAGGAGAATGTGACCTGGTGGGAAGCCCATGCTGCAACAGGGTCCTGGCAGGACCCATAGGAATAGGACCTCACAGTAGAGCAGTTTTGCTGTCAGGACTTGTGATCCTATGGGGGACCCATGCTGGAGAAATCTCTTTTCTTGCCCCTCCTTTTTTTTTTTTATTTTTTTTTAATATGCAGCAGGGAGAAGTAACTTTACGGTAATTTTATTAAAGATAGGTAAAGATTGTCTTCAAAATAATATTGCCTAATAAAGTGTATACAATCCCCAGGCTGAGAATTGAGATAATAAAAAGAGAATAGAGACTTTACATAAAATTATAGCTGAGAACTGCAAACAAAATAAAATGTCTAAGAAGGGAATCGTTGTTCTAGGGAGCTGCGTTTTCTTCAGAATCACAGCAATTCTTAAAAGAGAATTCATACTGCACCAATTTTATTAAACTTAAGATATATACTAAGATTTCAGGTTTCTTAATTCTATCATAAGGATATTTAGTCAAATTAAGCCTGGTAAGAGGGTTTGTGCTTTGACAATTCAAAATCACCTTCCACTAGAAATATGCAAGCCTTCGACAGAAACAGTGAAAGTAGCCTGACAAAGCCCCTTTTCAGAGTACCCATTTTGGGACCCTCAGCCTTTCCTACAATAGATCCTGGAGGTGCCCAGAGGCTCTGTGGAGACAGCTCTTATCCATTCTGTTAGCACTGCTATTCAGGGCTCAGGGGGCTCCAGTGACTGTATGGTATCCATGGTGAAAGAATTCTTTACAATTTGACACCTCCCTTTTTCTCTAAATTGGTCTCTGAAGATTTTACCTGACACTGAACTTGTGAAAGCCCAAGGAAGACTCCTAAAGGACATAAGCAGGTTTATGAGTTGTACTGAACTGTCTAATTAATTAGATTCTCTATACTTTTCTTACAGTTGATCATCATAATCTGTAATACATAATGGAAAAACATGCCTTATTCTCAGATGTCATTAAATCATTTTCTACTGCAATATCTTGATCAGTTCAACTCAGATGTCCAGAACTGAATATATTTCAGAGAGTTTCTGAAAATCTTGGGTAAAACAGTTGAATCATGGTATTAGAATAAAAATAGTTTTCAGGAATGACTTTCCTAGAAAATAATGGCATAAATACTCATCCATTAAAATTTGAAATCAGAAATATAGAGATTTACATGGTTTAGGAAGAAAAAAAAAAACAAATCTATGCAGAACCTGGCAGATATTACTGATCTGGCTCTTTATCTAATATATACTGGTAAAAAAAGACAGGATTAATTAAAAGCACATTCTCTATTGACAAGCTGGGCAAAGTAGGTGGGAAAAAACCCAAAGGGCTGTTTAGCTCATTTGAAACCAATAGTTTTCCAAAGGCAGTTTCATAGAAGGACAAAAACGTGGCTTTCGTTGAAAAAAAGCATTAAGAGAGTGCCTGTCTGCTCAGTGCAGTGAAGTAAAAGGTTGATAAAGTCAACCTGAATTCAGGCAAACCTGTAACAGGCTGCTATGCTACAGAGTTATGTGTGCTTCTGATAGCTAAGATAATTTATTTTGAATTAGCTTGGTCATGGCTTTATGCCATTTGAGCAGCCTGTAAAAGAGAAATAGATAGCAAAGAGATTAGAACAGTTTGCAGCATACACAAAATTAAATGTTATTATACAGAGAAACAGAGCAATATTCTGTATAAGGAGAATCTTGATATAAAAAGTGGACATCTACTCTGAAAAAGCAAAGCATCAAAAAGCAAAAGAGGTATCAAGAGTAATTCGTACAAGACAAATGAAAGAAGAGCAGGAAGGATGGTTCCACAGTGTAAGGACATGCTTTTGAGCATTTTTGTCCTATTTGAAATGGGCTTCTGGATGTATAAGAGGCAATACCTTTCAACTTAATATTTCCTTTTAAAACCTCCAGAGAAACAGAAGAATTCTGCTTGTTTTATTTGGGTAATTTTGTTTGGTTTTTTTTTTTTTTTTTTGTGAGGGTGTTCATGCACTGCAGAATAAGGCAAAAGAAAGCAATGGATCACATAAAATTATCTCATTGGATCCTAAGTAGACACCTCAAAATATTCAGAATTGACACTAGAATATAAGTAAAAAGAGTATATGACAAGAAATATAGGAACAATTTTAGGCCATCATATAAAAATTGTCCATATGGGCAAGCTATAAGATTGGTCAGTATTGTAGCATACTCTAGGCAAGAAAATTCCGCAACTGAAAAATTTTAAGGCAGAGTACTCAACAAAAATACTCGACAAGATTTTCATTAATGTAAAGATCAGTGAAAAAGATACTGTTTTTCATCTTACCTGTATGTCTGAACATCACATAGCCAAATCTCAGTCAACTGCCCTAAAGTCTTTTTGGAGCCAGTGAAAGGATATGGATGATTTGCCTCAACCTGAAATAGGTGTCTAATAATGAGAAAGTAAACTATCATCTTTGATAGTTATTCTAACTACCTTCATCCTAGTCAATCAAATTCTGAATTGTAATACTCAGTAAGATGAATCCTATTAGAAAATGTTTGCAAGATATTGATGTGAAAAAAGTTTTCTACAGAAGCACTATTACCAGTAAGCAAAAAAATGAAGGTAAAATTGCAGTATGGGGCATAAATAGCTGAAATTGAAAAGATGGAAGAACCTTCAAACTAAATTAGTTTCAGCATTACAGAAGAAGATAATTAATTTGGATATGCAGATGACTAAATAGAGAGGACAAAATACCATCATGATGGAAAAACACTTCAATCTTTTCAAGGAAGATGCATCACCTGTATTTCTTCTCGGCAACTTCATTCGATTTATTAGATTCTCTCTCTGACTACAAACAGATTAGATACATCAAAACAATCAGCAAGTTAATGACTAGAAGTGCAGTATGAAAGAACAATGGATCATGACTCTTTCTAGAGAAAGAGATCACTCCAGTTAATCCTTTCCCTAATAGTTGTTTTAGGAGAAAGATATGACTGTATACCAAAATACCTGATTGAGCCTGAAGACTTTTCAGTGTCAGGTGTACTTTTTTTTTTTTTTTTAATATGTAGCTGCACCAGAGAGGGACACAACAGAAAATTATGGAAGAGGGATAGAGAAATGTAGAATATAACCTGAAATCAGTCCTTAAGAAAGTGCCAGTCAGGTTTGAAAGAATGAATTCTTTTAGTCACTTCTTTGAAAAACAAGGCATCGAATTGATCTAAACAATCTAGAGTGCTGAAGGGTTTTTTATCACAAATCTCCAAGGGAGAAGTGGGCACTACATAGTGTAAAACCCTTGGTAGGGATTGTGACATTCATGTAGTTCCAAGTTACCCTCTAAAAAAGAAAGGCTTCCTGGAGGAGATTGCAGTGCCACATCTTGGCAGATAATGCTTTGCTTGATGCAATCTTGGATGATGTGGGCATTTGGTAACAACTGTGGGCCATATGTTCCCTTCAGCTGGGCCTTGCCACCCTCCTGCAGGATCTCACAGGAGATATTCAGCCAGCTGGCTGCTCGGCAGTGAACATGCACAGGCAGGCTTGACACCAGAGCTCAGTGCCACAGTGCCATGCCTGCCCTGTGTGCAGCTTGAACAAAGAGCAGTCATCTGGTCCAGCAGGAGCAGTCAGACTCAAATCAGCTCCTCCAGTGCCTTGGTGCCCAACCTCGCCTTCCTGACCCCACAGGACCTCCTGACAGGGAAGTGTGTGTGACCATCTGTGCCTGTCTGCCTGGAGGCCAGTTCCATTTGAGCAACAAACACTGTAGCTTTTTTTGTACTGCAACAGCAGCTAAAAATAGATCTGGTTTTCCTCTCCTTTGCCCTTGCTGATCAACTGTACTTATACCTACCCTCTCCTCTCCATCTCTCTGTCTGTTTGCTCTGTCTTGCTGCACAGTACAGTGACAGCCACAGCTCCTCCCTCTTCCTGGGAGATGCAGCTTCATGTCTTGTTTTCAGGTGTCCTTTCTGTCTTTGCTATTTCTTTGCTTTTTTTCTAGTTATACCTTTGTTCTTCTCCATTCTCTACCCAGGAAGAAATTTTCTGAAGAATTCATTCCCTTGTCACAGTCAGATCACACTTAGGATTTCATAAACTCTAGTCATACTGGCTATTCTTTCCCAATATTGCATTCTCCTCAGTACTCATGCTGTCCACATGGGCACTTAAATATACGTTAGTCACCAGGTAACAACATTAGCAGAAAACATAAATCTATTATGAAATTTACTGTATGAAACTTTACTGTTCAGAGATGTATTTAAAAGGAGAGAAAAACAGATACAAAAGCAGAAGGAAACTGTCAGTACAGAATAATTAACTGAATAAATAGAAAGGTGCCGTGTTGCTTCATAATCCTTCCATCCACAGGCACTGTGGAAGCAATGGAACATGTAGAGCTGCAGGAAACAATACCACTGTAAGAGAAGGTTTACTTCAAGTAGATTAAGTAGTCAAGACCTGCAGATCCTCCTAGTTCCTGTATTGCTTGGCCCACTCCTGCATGCTAGTGAAGTGGATAGCCCTCTGTAGGGCAGCCAGATGAGGGTTGCTTTGGTTCAGCCTGTGGTTCTAAATGAAAGGACTTCAAGCCTCTACTGATGGCTGCCCTCATGCAGGATAGCCTCTGTGCTTCCCTAGATGCTTTCCAGACCTTATCACCAGATGAATCAGTGAAGTCCTTTCTAGGATCTGGAAACATATGGCACAGTACACATTCCTATTAACCACATTCCTATTAACCACATTCATCAGAAGACCAGGTCCATGGCCATGTTTGAAAAGGTCTGAGTTGGATCCATTGTAGAAGTTGGGAAAAAAACAAAGAAGAATTCACAATAAAACTGCCCTAATAACCTAATGACTGTTTTCAAAGCTGTGGGATGGTAGTGTCCTGAACTCAAGTGTAAGAACCAGAACGTGTTAATAGAAGCAGGAGTGAGCTAAGGGAGAGGAGAGGTGGTATGAATTCGAGTTATGTTTGGTGTGCAATGGATTTATACACATGAAGCTTTGCTTCTATCTCTTGGTAGCCTGGTTTATATGGGAAGGTGCTGGCCAGTCTTCTGTGTTCTTTGTGCCATGCTGCTGTCCTATCAGAACAGAAGTATTCAGACAGGGTTTCTGTGAGCTCAACAGGCTACACAGCTGGCACAATTGTACCTTATATGGTTGCAAAATAAAGATACCTAGTGCCCCAGAGGAGCTGTGATGAGATTTTTTAGAAGTATTCCTGTCAAACGCATCGCCTGATCCATAATTGTGTCCTATGGGAGAAATTAAACAACGCTTGTTTTTACCCGGAATGTCAAATAAAAGCACAGATTTTGTGTGCACAGAATGATTGAATATAGTTTCTATCAAATTCTGATAGGGCTGGATTGGAAACGGTGCATAATCCAGATTTCTTCAAGGCCTCAGAGAGTCTCAGCAGATGAAACAGACCTGTGTCAGGGAGGGTGAGAAGAGCATAGAAAGGTAATGGTTTAGCATTTCTTTTGAGTGTGCCCAGGTTGAGCTGGGTTCATGGGAAATGCAAGAAAAGAGCAAGGGTGGCAGGATCCTCCAGGTATTGCTTCATAAGTGAAATAATATTGGGTAATAAAAGCTGCTCATAGTGCTTTTAGGAGTGTGGGAGGCATGTATTGAGGGGAGGAAACAGTGTGTGCAGTGTCATTTTTGTGAGTAGCATGGCTTCTTTTTCGCCATGACAGGGACAAGCAATCAGAGACAATACCATGTGTGGCCATGTGTGGAGCCCTGACAGGGTCTGTCTTGTTCAGGAAATGAAATGTGTGACTGTGCTATTACCACCACCACATGCCCTTTGGGATAGCACCCTGCTCTGTGCTGTAGCTGGTTGCTAAGCAGACATAATCCATCAGCTGATTTTTTTTTTCTTTCTTTCTTTTCCTCTGAGTTGCCCTGGGAGACTGTCAAGCTGCGGTGATGGCAGATTCATTCTCCCTCAGGCATCTTCCCTCTCTCTCTGTGCCATCCTCAGTGTCACTAAGCTTGAGATTCCCCCTTTTCCCTTGCCTGCCAAGAACATAAATACAATTTACACTCACTAAATCTCTCCTCAATTCCTCCCTCTTTCCCATATTTGACAGTGATGGCAGCAGTGGCAGGACAGCATAGGCAGGTGTCTGTCCTTGGCACAGACTTAGGAAAGAAGTCCTGCTGTAGGGTGCTGGACTATTCCTTTGACAGGAGGGCACTGCAGCATCAGACCTCAAATGCCTGCCTTGCATGGAACAGCAGCAATCCAGCACCTAAATGCCAACTGCAGTGTACAGTATGACCAAGTATGAGGAGCTACATGGGAAAAGGTCCCCAGCCCCCATGCAGGAGGAAATTTTTGTTTACCATTGCATTGTCAAGCACCATGCTCTGCCACAGGCAATATTGCCACCTCAGCCAAGACCAAACAGATTTCACAGGCAAAGCAGTCTTTACTAAATATATATATATATATATATATTATTCTATTTAGCACAACCTTTTGAATAGATGTAGGTTTTCAGGGGAAAAAAAATAAGCATAAGCATTTAAGGAAATACATAATATGTCTCTTCTCCAGGCTCAGCTTAGGCAAAACATGTTTCCTCCCCACTTCTAAGTCTTGACTTCCTCGATTTTGCTGCAGATTTTGCTCAGCCAGCCCAGTTCATTTGGGGAGGTGCATGGGGCTGGGGTTGGTGCATAATGGCCTCTCTCTGGTATAAGTCTGTTACAGCATAAACATATGGTGATGGATTTAGAATAAAGGGTAGGGTGAATGAGGTGAGAGTAAGAGTGGGAAACAGAGAGAAAGGCAGAAAGAAAAATCACCGGTCCTGGCTTCAGCATTTATGCAACCAATGTGGTTTTCAGGGTCCTGGGACATGCCACCCAGGCTTTGTGGGGACACCTTTTTATAGATGTTTCCCTGCCCTGCAGCTAAATTTCTCACTTTTAATACAAATTACCATGCACAGTTCATTCCTGTATACCTTCCTGAAAATGTGTGGAAGGGCTACTGGGGTCTTTGGTGGTGTTGTTTCCCCCTTGTCAGTCAGCCTTTGGTTGACAGTCCCTGCACTCTTCTTGACCTTATTCCCATGGCTACACTGTACTGTGTTGTGCATATCTGCAGGAGACATAACAAGGATATTTGTCCCAGAAAGGTTCTATCCTATCTCCACATGGGCCCCTTTTCCAGCTACAAACTCTTCTTACCAACAATGCTTGGCTGTCTCAGTGGTTAGCTGGCTATCGGTGTTTGAGACATACACAGTAACCTGACCTTCTGGGCTTCTACACCAGCTCAGCTTCCTTGCCTCTGAGTGCAGTTTCCCAGGGGGTGTCTTAAATAACTGAAAGTTTGTTCTTCTAAAATTCAGAGTCCTAACTCTAGCCTTCACCTTGCCTATATCTCTCAAGATAGTGAACTCCATGAGGGCATGGCACTGCAGTCCAGGCTGCCACCAGTCTTGGAATTTCTAATTAGTCTGTCCATGTTGGTATGTAACAGGTCAGTAACACTTCCCTCATAAGGCTATCACCTGGATTAAGAAATTATCCTTGTCATTCACCAGATCTGGAGTCGTTACAGCTTGCTGTGCCCTTTTTACAGTAGATGTCAGGTTGTTTGAATTCCCTCAGCAACATCAGAGCCTGCCAGCATGCTGTGTCCTATAGTTGAATTTAAAATGCTTCATCAACAGGCTCTCCTTGATCAGGTAGCCTGTGGTAAACACCAACCATAAGGTTTCCTTTGTTGTTGTGGTCCCTAATTATTTACCAATAACCTACCTACTATTTTTCAAAGACAGGTCTGTGCAGTCTATCTGTTATTGTACAAAATTGGGAAGGGGATCTGATAAACCAGATGTTTGTGCTGCTGCTCAAAGGGACCTCAGCAAGCTGGTGCAATGGGAAAACAGGAACTTTATGTAGTTCAACAAAGGTAAATGCCAAGTCCTGCACCTAGGGAGAAAGAACTCCCTGGACCACTGCATGCTGGGGAACAATCAGCTGAAGAACCAAAGCAGTTTTACAGAAAGGACCTGAGGAACCCTGTGAACAACTGACCTAGGTTACAGTGTAAGATGTAACCAAAAGCATGTATTCTATTATCATCTTCACAAGCTGTTAAAGCAGGTGGGGCAATGTTTGTTATCTCCTACCATGACTCATCCCTGGTAACTCCCTCCAGGTCAATCTCTGTTGAATGGGCAATCAAGGACCCACCACATGACTCATAGAATTACACCAACCCATTGGGAGATGCTCCACCCAGGGGGAGGAGCCAAGCATTCCCAGCTGAATATATTCTGGATTTTGGAACAGTACAAGCAGCCTTTACCTGTGGGACTCCCAGGGGATAAGAGCCACACCACTGGACTGTCAGGTGAAGACCAGACCCTTTTCTACAGGATCACCCCTTCTATAGGACCACTGCCCTGACTAACAGGGTGTCAGGTTGTACCCTGACTCTGTCAGTGTTTTTGTACTACTGCATGTATTTTAATTTTGCTATTGAATTATAATTCTGACTTGTGGTCTCTCACTGGTTTGTTTTCAGACTAGCACAACAACAAGCTGAAGATGAGCCAGTGCTGTGCCTCTGCAGCCCAAGAAGAGCAATAGCACCTAGGGGACATTAGGCAGACAGCAGTTTCAGCAGGGCAAGGAAGGCAATCCTTGTCCTCATCTCAATCCTGCTGATGCCCATGTAGAATGCTGATTCAGGTTCTGAGCTCCCCAGCAAAAGGATGCAGACATACTGGAGCAAGTCCAGAGAAAGGACATGAAGATGATTATAGGGCTGGAACATGTGACATACAAGGACAGACATCTGAGATGATTTTCTCCAGGAAAAGAGAAGGTTCAAGGGGAACTGATCCGTGTGTATTAACACATGATAAGGGAAAATAAGGAAGATGGAGCCAGGTTTTTCTCAGTGTCTCTCTGTGAAAGCACACAAGAAAAAGGACAAACTGAAATACAGGAAGACATCTACTTTCAGTACTTAGCATGGGAGTACCTTTAGGCAAGTATTTAAAAGACCTGTTAAGAAAAATCCTATTTCATTTCACTATACTTCTCCACTGATGAGAATGTACTATATCAGGCAACACTCTAGACGATAATAAGGACAGGAATGAAGGACAGATAGGGACATCACAAACTCTGAAGGATCTTCAAAGATGATAACAGATTTTTATGCAGCCTTTGAGGAAGAGGACTGCCGCGTCCCCTAGCCAAGCACAGTTTATAATCCAAGAGGTGGAAAGCCTCCGAGCAGAGGGAGGGACGCCGCTTCCAGGGATCGGACCCTGTGACCGCTGGCAAGGGCGAACAGGCTCCGCGTCTGAAGGACGGATCCTACTAGGGGACCTCGCGCCTCGAGTCCGCTGGGTCCCAAAGGAAGCACCCTTCTGCTGGGTGTCGACACCTCCAATGATACCGAACACAGGCAGGCGGCTTGTGGCTTTCGAGGGAGAGAGGAGTGGCGAGAGAGAGAGGGAGACCAAGAAGGGTAGGCAAACAGGTTTATTCCAGGTGATGGTGAGGGAAGATCTCCGGGGATTTCTAAGCAGACAGGATCTTTTATACACAGATAGAACCAGGGAGGGGTCAACCAAGGGAACCAATGAAATTAAGCATTACAACATCATTAACCAACCACGTCACACTTGCGGGGGGGGGAAAACACATCAATCAAATAAGAACCAATTACTCGACGCCAACGGGGGAACCTTCTAGAAACTTGGCCTGACTGGCAGCCTTGGCCCTCCCCCAGGGGCGTAGAACCAGCCTAAAGACCCTCCCGAGAACAAACCATTATCCCGAGAGGAGAACAAGGATTATACCAACAGGTCCAACATCAAGTCCTTCTTTATAATTCAGCCTCTGCACTGTCCTCCGTCTTAATCTCCTCCAGCCATCTCATGGCAAGGGCTGGAGCAGCTACTGGAGCTGTTTGGGCCCCTTCAGAGGACTTACTGTGAATTGAACAATAAAGAAATACGTGTTAAAGCTTGCCCAAACAGGATTCTATAGAAACAATCCCAGACAGTGTGATCTTCTTTATGCTGACTTGTAATAGACCTTTAAATGCAAGGAAAAAAGGAATTATGTCTATATTCTATAAACTATTTTTCCCTTTGAAATTAGACCTGTTTATTGAAGTAAAACTATAATAATCTATAAAATAATGAGAGCCATATGTGACTTGATTTTGCACCTGGCCTCCTTCAAATATTGGGAAATATGTTGTCCTACCCCTTTGAATGCTATAAAGTTTAGTGACAGAATAATATGCAAATAAGTATGGCATTGTGATGGTCTAATTTTTCACATTTTATAGTACTGTCAATTTGCTGTACATCATGTTTTCCTCATTTTTAGCCATCACTTGCTAAACTGCTCAATGAACCCCCACTGACATTCCATTCTTTTCTTTAGAAATACCATATATATAGTAGCATAGAATCTGTCCAAAAATTAATAAGCCTGAACCAAACATAATTTTTTCCATATCTACTGAGTACTTTGAGGAGCTTTGCCAGTTCTCGCAACAATACCATTGCAGTGGTTCAAGATGGAAAAGTCAAAGACCTGTGGAGGTGTGGAAGTACAGTTACACATATAATTTCAAGGGTATATTTGTATGGGAAGGCTTGGGGGAGGAAGGAAAATTTTCACGAAGGTCTAAAAGAGGGATGTCTCGTTAATTAGTGTTTTCTGTTCTAATTGGGAGGAAATGCCTAGCAGTTTAAAGGCTCTGACCTCAAAGAGGTAAGTACAGAAAATGCAATCACAATACAAATTAAAAATATGTTATTTGAGAAATAACTAGAAATGCCAGTGAAAGCCTTTGTTCAGCTTGTTAACTTCCTACCCTAATTTTCTACATAAAACACAGCATTTTAAAAACTGCAGGAATAAGCTCTACAATCCCCTCTACAATGTGAAGTAAATTCTAAATCCTTCTAGTTTACCCTTAAAATAATGCTTGTATTAATGTAAACCTTCGCACAGAATGATATTTTAAATTTATATATTTGAAATGTTTTTTTTTTTTTAATCAAAAGTGTGCCTAATCATAAGGACACATCATCAGAAGGAGGTATGTTTTATTATGATATTATGAAGTAATCTAAAAGCCAGTGGTGTGGATGGCTTTTCTTTTTGCTATGTCAGATAAACATGCAGTCATAAGTCAAAAATCCTTCATTCAAGAGATTAGAAAAAGTGGTCTTCCAGCTTCACCATTATTTGTTTTGAAACTCCAAATATATTTAATTGTGTATTGGGATGAAATTGAGTGTTAAGTGGTGTAAGATAGTGTGACCTCTTCCTCCTGGTGATTCAGTCCAGGACCTGTCCAGCCTAGAGGCAGGAAGCCAGTTCCATGTCCTGGGGAGCTGCACTCTATGCCCAAGCTGAGGACACAGCTAAAGCTTTCATAGTTGCAGCCTCAATGGGTAGTGAAGCTGAGAACATGTCCTCAAGAGTCACGCACAGAGAAACATGCCAGACATTTATATTGCCAGTCCCAGGGTCACAGACAAGTAGGTGATATCAGTCATTCTTCCCTAATTCAACAACTCTGCAACATGTTGTGGTAGGCCACCAAATTTTTCAGGCACAATTTGCCCACAGTGAAGCCATGTTGGCTGTCATCAATCACCTCCTCATTTTCTGCATATCTTAGCTTGGTTTTCAGGGGGATCTACTCCATTGTCTTGCCCAGCACTGAGACTGACAGGCCTGTAGTTTCCTGGTTCTTTCTTTTCTGGAAGGTACATGGGCATTCCCACCTGAATGTCCCGGTAACTTCCAAAAAGGAATTTCTTCTTTATTGGAGATTAAACTTGTATATGGTATGATAAAAACCTTCACTCTGAAAGATGGTTTTAACTGAAATAGTTTTTGAAAGAAGTACAGTTTTTATACCACGTGAGGGAAAATTCCATTCCTTATTTTCAAGCAGGAAAAGGGATCGTTGAAGTCAGCGTACCACATTACCCAGGTAATTAGATTAATTTTTTGGTCTGAATTAAATAATCAACATAAATAGAACATGAATTGATTGCAGGCAATACATTCACATCTCCAGTTTCATCCAGTGAGATTGTGGCCATATTGCAGGAAGATGGGAGATAAGCCTGAAATAGTTCATACCATATAGGCAATGTTCACCTAGCACTACCTTTTAAGTCCTTAAGAGACTATACCAAGATGTGAGAACCTATTAACCTACATAAAAATGTATTCCTTTTCTGTCTCTTTACAGAATTAGTAATCACAGCTCTGCATGAAAAACAGGATAGGTGAAGAGAACATACCCATCTGCTCACACACAAGAGACTTGGAAGGCCTACAAAAAGAACTAGGTGCTTCCAGAGTAACAAGAATCGTTGGCTGAGATACATGTTCTACTGCTGCCTCAAAAGTATGGCTAAATTCCAATAAGTAATCTGTTTAACCCTACAAGCCTGTATGGATGAGTTTGGATCCAGGTGGCCACAGCACCTGCTCAAACAGCTACTCACAAAGAATTTTCTCTAACTTTGGTATATGTACAGCATTTTTACCATGGCCCACAGCAACAGATACATCTGAGAAATTTGAATTACAGGAACATTTCTTTCCAGCCTCTTCCCCACAAATCAGTACAAATTTAGTAATTACTAAAAATCACAGTCCTTCATCTTATAATTGCTGTGTTCTGTTTGCCTCTAGGAAGTCCTGTATGTAGCATAGAGTAAATTAAATCGTAAGCAAACTGAGAAACAAATGACAGATGTTGGATTTATGCAGTTCATAACTTTAAGCTTTAATATTTTGGTATGATTTACTAAGAAGGTTTTATGAGTCATATCTGTAATGTCATTGACTATGCAATATTTAATCAAGGAAATATTTACTAGTTAAAGGCAAGTGTAAATTTCATCTTACAAACCAAATATTTGTGCTAAAATTTATCATTCATGTAGCACAGAACTTAAGGTGGTTTAAAGCAAAGAAATTACTTAAACTAGTGTTTAGATGTTTTAGTAAGACATTATTTGTCTTAATTCAGTTTTCTGATTTGTTTCCTCTTCTGGGACAGGATTATTTTAATTTTTGTTAGAAGGTCATCAGTTTTTAAAAATATAATTTTTAGTGATGGCAAACAACAAAAAACTACTGTACATCTTCCAAATATCAGTTATAAAGTGGTTTTTGTGTGTGCATGTATTTAAAGCAGTAAAAATGGGATCATGATAGGGGGTTGTCTGTTGTTGTGGAATGCACTGATGTTGACTTATCAGGTAGTGCATGTGCAGCTGTACCTGTTTCTGAAGGACATGGTATTTCTTAAAGAAGCTGCATTAGGATGAGATTCTAAAGTGGGATTTCACAAAACTTGAATGTGCCTCTACCAGTAAGAAGATAAAATTATTTTCTATTACGAGTTTTTGATACAAGCTAAATTTCAGAAAACACTGTGACTTTGAATTTGGTTGGGGCTCTAATTCATTGAGATCTCTAGCAGTTAATGGCAGCTTCTCTTTCAGATAACACCAATATCAAAATGGGAATCTCTGATATTGAGATTTATCACTTAAGTGGCAATAACAATTGTTTTTATCAAATTGGATAAAATACTCTCAGTCATATTTTCCATTTTACATTGTTGAACAGAGTTGAAATTTTATTCTTAACTTCTCTTTTGTCACAAGTCCTCTCTGCTTCATGAAAAAGGAAAAGAGCTCCCAAACAATAAGCTCATCCATTTAATCCGTACAGTAGTCATGGATGATATCTGGACAGTTAGTGTAGCATAGTGTTCATGCAGTTCAGGTGGTGGATCTGGTTGCAATTATCTCATCCAAACAATGCCCTTGTATTTGTGGCTCATAATTAGGAAAGTTTAAATTTTACCTTGGAGTTAGGTTTATTAAGAAATCTATCTGTTCATGGTGACTTTGGAGCATATTTTTGTTCCAGGGAAAAAAATGAAATATTTCAGAAGGATTTAATACAGAATACATCTACAAAACTATAGCTTCATTCAATTTCATTCTCAACTGGAATGTGTTAGTGGAAAAATGAAGCAGACCTAAGAATAAAATTCTTGCTAGAATACTAAAACTTCCAAACCCCCAAATACTGTGTTTTAACACCTCTTCAAAACTCTAGAGCTTTTTTCCCTTTCTTGTTTCATTTCTTAAGTTGTATTTATCCAATACTGATAAACGTGACAGGAAAAAAAATCTTTTTCTGTCCATAGACCCACTGTAGTACAAGCTACAATTATGTTTTCAGTGTCCTGCTACTGGTCTCAAAAGCTCAAGTGTCTGTTTCTAGAGGTGAGATAAAAAAACTGTCATTTTCTATTTCTTTTCATTCTATCTATCCCTGCTGAAACTACCAATTAGTTCCAGCTTCAGTGTCACTTGAGTTCAACAAGAACTTGAGAAAGCCAATATATTTTGTTAACAAATTCTTGTCACGCTAGCAAATAATTAACTGGGAAAGGAATGAAAGTAAGCAACTATTATTAGCTTGGTTAAACTTTGACATCATATGATCTTCTAGACTCTAATTGTATAAAATCACGTAGATAAAGTTCTTATGTTTTATTTTTTCAAATAATGTAATCTTTGAATTTTGCTTTCACTGTATTTCCAGCATGGTACTTTTTGTTTGAAGTTCAGTCAGAAATAATACAGCCAGGCTTAGTTCAAACTTAAAATCACAGCCTGAGAATGATGTGCACATCCACATCAGCAGGTACTGAAGATCAGTAAGGATATGTGTGGGGAGAAATTACTATATACTGTTCATACACTTTAGTGAAGGATTGACCCTGTCCAGCTACTAATCATATAACCATAGAAGGGTTTGGGTTGGCAGGGCCCTTAAAGATCATCTTTTTCCAAACCCCTGCCATGGGCAGGGACACCTTCCACTAGGTCATAGGAAACTTGACTAAATTGCCCAGGACCCCGTCTAACTCAGCCTTAAGAACTTTCAGTGTTCAAGGAACGAGGTAACTACAAGTTCTCTGGGAAACTTGTTCCAGTACCTCACCATCCTCACAGAAAACATTTTTTCCTAATGTCTTATCTAAATTTACCCTATAAGCACTACTAAGCCCCCACCAGCTGCTCATTCACTTCAACCTTCCAAGAAAATCTCCTGGGAAAAATAATAGTCAAGCAATGGAAGGAAAGGAACAAAAGAGGGAAAAAAAAAAAGGTGACAAGCTTATAGTTACTCATATTTCATGAGCAGACTGCTGTCCAGACAGTATTCAAGCACCTGCTACTTTGGGGAGACTCCTTCCCCACTTTTATTGCCCAGCATGGTGTTGCATAGTTTGGAACACATCCTTGGTGAGCTGGAGTCAGCTGTCCTGCCTGTGATCCCTCCCAGCCTCTTGCCTACTTTCAGCATACTTGCTGGGGGAGATAGAGTGAAACACAGGGAAAGCCTTGATGCTGTGCAAGCACAGTTCAGCAATAGCTAAAATACCCATGAATTACCAACATTGTTTTGGTCTCAGATAAAAATACAGCACTTGCAAGTCCTGCTTTGACAAATAACTCCGTACCAGCAAGAGCAAGTGAAATATTTCTTAAGATTTTTCCCCAAAATTCACTTATTTATTTTAGTCCATAAAATTTTAGTCTAGCTCTATTTCCTTTCAGTCATTCTGTGAATTAGGGATGTGAGATCCACCCACACACACAGTCGCACACAGAAATTGTTCAGTCCTAATAGTACTGTCTCTTGAGCCTGTCATTTTTACTGAAAATTACATAGAAGGACAGTAGCAGAAAATGTTTTAGCAAATAGAAGCTTCCTCTGGATGAATTTTCCCATATATAGCAATAAGCAGAAAGACAGAGAAGGTGCCCCATGGATATGGAGGTGTGGCACAACTAGAGCTCAGAACCAAGAAGCCCTCTCAGATCCTGCAGTTCAATAGGACTCTACCAAATCAATATGATTTAACACATGCTGCATAGAATGGCATAATTGTCTGGCAGTGTTTCACTGTAGTTTTGTGCAAGTCCTCCCAGATTCTTTCCTAGTCCTTTAATTCAAACAAGGTGTCCTTTCCTCAGCTTGTCAAGCTCTTAAAAACCTTGCACTGTCCAATAGTTTTCATTTTATCTAAACAAGATGGTGTTCTGCTCCCAGTTTTCACTCATGGTTTGTTGCTGTAAGGAAGAACTGATTATAGCAAACATTTTAAAAGTAAGATTTTAAACAGTAGTTAGGGGAGTTTTGTGTTTTTTTTTCAATTTCTGTTACTAAAATGAGATAAATTGCATTGTTTTATAGAAGTGTCAAATATGAACACTTTCCAGCTACTCTACTCTTAGGTATACTTGTGCTTTTAAGCATCAAAGCAAACTTTTAATTACAGGAAAAGAAATGAAAACATGTGGCATTTTGATTTATAGCAACTACATGCTATTCCTGATGTCTGAGAAAGTTATTACCGTAGGGGTTTCAAACACTTCACTGTCAGTTCTTATTTTCTAAGAAAGATAATAATAAATATTGGCACTAACTCGATTTATAAAACACTTTATTTTCTCTCTCTCAGCTGGGATAAGCAGAGCTTTGGTCTAGATAAGAAACTGGGTCTCAGCTCAGTTCAAGATCTTATTATAGTTATAAAGTAAGATTTACACCCTCTGGTGCATGGGGAGAAGTAAGAATGTGAAGGAGTGGAGATGATCTGCCTGTGACGAACCAACTCCACTTGCTACTGCATCTGCTGGTGCCACCCCTGCACACAGGGGCAAATACACACCTCATCTGCAGTTTTATCAGGTGACATGTGGTGAGAAACATCAAAATGCTCTTGGCTGCTCTTAGAACTCTTTCCAGCCTTTCAGCTGACAGTGGTATTGTTTTTTATAAAGAGACAGGTGTTATTTGGCTGGGCCTTCTTTCCTCCAGTGCTGTTACTCATGGAATAGCTGCTCTTCTGGGTGTATGCCATAACAATTTAAGCTACTACTGCCACCTTAATATGGGTTTATAAAACAATTTGGTTAGAACCATCTTATATAATAAAACATTTCTATGAAGAATCAATACCTGTTCCTCTGGGTTCACTCTCTTTCTGTAAGTTTTAATTTCCCCTGTGTGTGTAAGTACCTATATTTCTACAGCTGCTGGAACTGTTCTGGCCTACAGGACTCAAGCAGCCTAAGTGTTGACTGTGTCTGGATTAAGTGTGCACTTAAATACTGGCCATAAGGTGTACAACTTTGCCTGGAGTTCAGTTGTCTTCTGGTACACTGATGTTTTTCTCGCAGATTCTGGAATTTTTTACATCTGCTTCTCAACCGGAAAAAAAGAAAATCTTACAACTACAAAAATACATTTGCAAAAATGTAGATTAATACTTTTTAAATATTTGGATTGATGCAAAGTTTAATAGAATTATGTAGGAAAACCAAAATTATGTCTTTATTTCCCTGTTCTCACACAAGTGTTTTCTATTCCATTAATCAAACAATTTAGCTTTTGTGTACCTCACTTCACTCTTCATGATGCAGAGAAAACTGCATAGCCATATTGTCCTAAAGAAAAACTCTTTGCTCGGAGAACCTACACATCATGTTATTATAGTAATTATGATGATAAAACTCAACTATTAAAGTAATCAAGTTATAACCTAAGGCAGAGAAAATACAGATTTAACTAAGGTTTGTGTTTTATAACTTATTTCAGTCAAAATACTGCATTTTTGAAAACTGAGGTTATAACTAAGCACATTAGCAAGGCATTTTACAAAAACTGGGGAAACACGTTTTTAAGAGTTTTGCCACTCAGAAGAAAGGAATCAAAAATAATTTCACCATTTTATCAGTAGTAAGGACTCTACTGAAGCATGGGAAGGATTAATATGAGACAACTCAAAATCATTACCTGCTTGCACTATCTTCTTCTCATCTGTGTCAATTCTGGAATACAGCCACTCTAGGAAGTATCTGAAAAAATAAGTGCTGACAACATGTTTTTTGCATCTCTTTATTCATGCCTTTGCATTTTCTTTTAAATATGCTACTTTCAGGAACAAAATTGCTTTTGTTTTATGCTTGAGATCAGGGCATGTTATTGGAGTTTGAATCACCTGAAGACATAACTGTGAATCCAAGTTGCCTGCAAAGCAGTCACTTGGGAAGCCACCTGAGACTGAGGCATGTGGAGTACTAATGCTAGAGTAACTCCAAAGAGTGGTCTGTCATGGGACTGGGAGTAGATACTGAATATCAGAACATAATAGTCACACTGGTTTAGTTAAAAAATCAGTCTAGACCCATATGTTGACTCTTGTAGTAGTTAAAGCAGACAATTAGTAAAAATATGAGAACAGGACACGTGCACGTAATACCTACAGAATGCAAGAACAAGGATTCTTGACACATCTGCTTATCCAGAATATACAAATTAATATATTCATATAGATGAATATGAAATATAATAAATAAATATACAAATATATAAGTTTAGGTGTGGGTATTTTTAAAAAAACTTACATACACTACCCTAACAAAATTGAAATATCTGGCTTTTCTATTGAAAGTAATCTTCCACAGCTACACTGCTGAGACAGTTTGTTTTGTCTCAGAATTTTGGCTTCCCTCCTTAATTTCTGTAGGCCTGAGGGAATTTGGCTGAAGTTGATTAGCAAGGCACATCTGGAAAAGTTTCAGCTAAATAGAGTGATGCCCAGGAATTTTATCATTTTTCAAGACTGCATAGACACTTGGTAAATATAAGTACTTTTTAATTGCAGTTCCAGAATGGTTCTATTTTTTTTTTTTATTATTTTGTACTCATCTTCTCCAGAGAAAACTTACATCTGTTTCGACAGTCTGTTAAATACAGATAACTTGTGGAAAATAATCTGAAGTCCTGCTCGGCCCACCTGGCACAGAGTTCCGGCCTCTCTCTGAAGTGTCTCTTTCAAATTAATTGAATCTGCTCATTTAATAATGTCTCAGAATAATCTAACTCCCTACACATCTCACACATTTTCTGCCTTCCAGAGCACAAAGCAACTTTTTCTGAACTTGTCAGCTCAAAGTGAAGAAGGGGGGGGTGGGGGTGAGGGGATTTCCCTTATCTGAAGAAATGGTTTATATTCTTTGTGACTTCAATTATTTGGTTTCTGGATTAAGGGAGGGTGTTGCTGGTGGTGGTTTGTTTGTTTTCATTCAGCAGAGAAGTCAAAAATTCTCCCTGATAAAAATGTTTAACTTCTTTGTCCAGTAGCACACATTTGGTGTTTTGGAACAGAACAAGCAAGGAAATCATCACTTATACTTTTTTTAAGGAGAGTGTGAACTTACTGGATTTTTTCTTGTGCAATAAACTACACTTCATAATTTCCAGAAACACTCTGGTTTTCATACTTTGATACAGTGTTTAGGGAAATGATGATAAATATCTTGCTTCTCAAGCTTCATTTAAAGTATCCAGGCTATATATTTGGTACATTTGAATCTTCAAATAAAAAATGTCATGACTTGTTTCCTGATACCACTTCACCAAACTCAACTAACTCATTAATCTTGAACCACATCATAAAATATTATTTATAAGAATTGAATTTGTATATCCACATATTATTATCATTCCATCATTCTCTTTGTGTCTCAAACACTTTCTGATTATTTTCATACATTTTCACATTTCACACATTTGAAATATTTTACACTTCTAGCATGCTATCATCTTTTAGACCAAGTAAATACGGCATTTTACTTGTTCAATATACTATAAAGATTTTAATAAATGATTACACACCCATTCATCCAAGAGAGTTGTCTGAATAATTCATCATGAATCTTTCCTATTATTCAATTTACATGAATAATTACCAGGCTGTAGACTGTTCACAAATAGTTTGTTCTGAGTATTCATTACTTAAAATCCCATATTTGTGCTGGTTTATTGATGTGTAGGTTATATGCAGAACATAGAATGTAGCATTTTCCTTCCTTGAAGACTGAAATTCTTATCTTCAACACAAAATACTGAAAGAGGTAGTACAGTAATCATTTACAGAATGGGACAAGGTTTTATGAAGAATGTCCTATTAAGCAGACATGCAATTCGGGGACTGAAAGAACAGATTTGGCAGACAAAAAGTGCTATGTAAGTGTAATATGCTTGATAAAACAGGTGGAGTATGACGTTGTTATGGGTTAACCCCGACATGACAGACAGTTGTCTGTCGAATCGCGTTTCTCTCAGTGTTACCCATAAAACCCCACAGAAAGCGGGAGAACCGTGAGAGGGTTTATGGAAAAAGGAGAGTTTACATCACTGCAGATGGTTTTTCCTGCAGGCGGTGGCAGTTTGGAAAACCACGTAAAGCAGGAAGAAACCCTTTTCTTTTCCTTTCTTAGGAACTGCAACATGGATGGAGAGAGAGGAGAAAGAGGGGGAGGGAGAGGAGAAGAGTTCTAACTGTTTGTTCTGATTGTTTTTTCTTTCCTTTTCTCTTAGGTCTGTTAATAAACTTTATCATAGCATATAAGTTGTGTGCCTGCTTTGCTGTCTCCTAATGGTTTATCGCACAGAAAAGAAATCAGGGAATAGTGCATAAATTGACCATAAAACCACTACACATGTACATGATGTCAGAGTAAAATGACAAATATCTTTGAAAGATCATGGCAGTTAGGAGAGTGGCCTGAGGACTGGAAGAAAGTAAATGTCACCTGTCTTCAAAGATTACAGTCCACTCAATCGCTGGAAAAGCAATAGAACAACTTTTCCTGAAGTCATCTCTAAGCAAGTGGGAGACTAGAAGGATATCAGGAACTCAACATTGATTCACCAAAGGGAAATCATGCTTAACCAACACGATTGCATTCTGTGATGGGACAACTCCCTAGAGGCAGATGAGGGGATAGCAATGGATATCGTCTGTCTGGACTCCAGCAAGGTTTCTGACACTGTGTCCCATGTTATCCTCCCAGGCAAGCTCAGGAAATACAGGCTGAATGAGTGGATGATGAGGTGAATTGAGAACTGGTTCAAATTGCAGGTCTTGGAAAGTTGTGCTCAGTGGCCCTGTGTCTAGCTGGAGGACTGTAATTAGGGCTGCCCTGCAAGGATTTGTCCTGGTCCAGCGTTGTTTTGCTTACTCTTCAATGACTTGGATGAAGGGGCAGAGTCCTCCTTGACAAGTTCAATGATGACAAAAAATGGTGGAGTGGTTCATCCCCAGAAGAGATGTACAGACCTTCAAAGATTGTAGGATCTAAACAGGCTGGAGGACTGGACAGAAGGAGCATTTTGAAATTCAAGAAAGGCAAGCACAGGGTCCTGCACCTGGGGAGGAATAACCCCAGGCACCACTAGATACTAGATGCTGGCTGTCTTCATGGCCATCAGAAAGGATGCTTTTCAGAAGATGATCTGAGTGTCCCGATAGACAGAAAGTAGAACATGAGCCCCAAATCTGCCCTTGTGGCAATAAAGTATCTTACTCTGCTTTAGAAGAGGTGTTGCCAGCAGGACCAGGAAGGAAATCCTTCTCCTCTGTTCAGTAGAGGTCATACCTTGAGTTCTTTGTTCAGTTTGGAGCTCATCAGTATGAATGGGACATGGACATACTGGGAAGAGTCTAGAAAAGGGCTACCTAGATGACAGAGGATCTTGAGCTAGCAATGGCAGATTCCAACAGCACACCTTTGCTTCTGCTAAAGATATGTCTCAAACAAGAAGACTAGAATACCTCTTCAATGAGAAAAGGCTGAGGTAATTAGGGACTGTTCAGCCTGGAGAGATGAAGGCTTGAGGGGATATGATCAATGTATATTAGTATTTGAAGGGAAGGTGTAAAGAAAATGAAAAAAAATAGTCAATAAGGCAGTTATTTATAGAAATACAGACTACTTAATAAACATTTTTGCACAAACTAGGTTTTAATATAGCCAACTGCACATCTGAGGAAGAAAACAATGGAACATAATGATTCTGCAAAGATCTAGGAGCTGCTAAAGACAGCACTCAGTGATAGCCTCTACTATGGGTGTGATAGAAAATAGCTGGGTTCTGATAAAAAAAAATCTTACTGTGAGTGAGAAGACAAAATAAGTTTATTTGTGCTATTAGCATGCAGAAACTGATCTTTTTTTTTACTTAGGTTGACAGTTGTGTGTATACACTTAAATATGGCTGTTCAGAAATTGAAGCACAAATGTACAAGCAAAGAAAAACAGGACTAATAAAATAGAAAAGACTAAATGCAGGTGAGAGGCTTCAAGACATCTACTTCTATGGCTTAGCAAAGAAAGTACTGAGACATAGTGTGATTATAGTAGCTAAAAGTATCAAAGAAACTGAGATTTAAAAAGAAAGGAAAAAATTCTTGATAGTGAGTAGTATAGAGTATTCATACATTCTTTTTTCCTTTCCAAATTTGTTTTTTAGTCGAAACCCTGAACTCTGAACTTTCTGTGTGATCTGAAGTTCCTGAATGCCATTTCTACCACAGGCAACATGGATTGCTGCACATATAAGTCATCCTTGGGTGATAAAAGAATTTAAGTTTCTACTCTGGCTGTGAGTAAAAAGAAACATGAATCATGAGAGCCCCTACAGCTGGACTGTTGGACTATTGTGGCATTAAAATGGATGTCCTATTTTTTAAAATTTTTCTTATTGTTCTTTCTAACTCACCTTAAGAGTTACCTATTGAAATAATTGTCAGAAGAAATATGATTTTTTTTTTTTATTTTGTAATGTAAAAAATGTTAAAACCATCCAATTCTGTCCTTTGATCTGGGAGGAATTTTGCCAATCACAAATTTTTGCTTTTCATACCAAGACAAAGAAATTAAATACAAGAGGCTTGTTTAATGATCAGATATTATTTTCTGTACATTTAATCTATAACTATTTGGGGGGAAAATGCCCTTCTAATGGAAATTCTTCCTAAAGCAGTGATATGTATGGGGATGAATGAATTGTTTTCCAATTTTGGAATGTTCTGATTAGGAAAGATTTGTAAGAAAAGCCACCCCAGCTCTGAGGCAAAACCCACAAGAGGGGAATTGCAATCCCATAGAACAGCCTACAGCAGTTTCCTTACCCTATAACCTAGCGACTCATCCAAAGTCCATGACAAAATTCCTTTGCTTTTCTTCAGGGATCACAGCCAAGATATACAGTGAGGATACTTTACAATCCTATAAAGTTCTTTGAGGAAGGATGTTGTCAGTCTCTCCTAGGGACTCTATTCTACCTTTACTAAATATTTAATAGACATTGTAGTAAGGTTTGGAAGATAGGTACAGATCTAGAAAACTGAAATACAGACCTAAGCTTTTCCTTGATGTTTTACAGAAAACTTAAATATTTAATGTAGAGAAGAACAGTGTAAACAGCAAAGACTATGGTTTGCCTTAAAATGCATGCTGTTGGAAATGCACTTTGGCTATGGCAGAAAAACTGAAATCTTCTCTCTCTTCTCTATTGTGAGAGAAAAAAAAACCAGATTAATTCCATAAAGATGGATTCTGCATCTTTCTTGAGGTTTTCTGACTGCTGCCATACCATGTAATGTATGACATATTTCCATGACACATTACTGCTTCTACATTCACTTTTCCATTACCTTTACTTTTATTAAATAGCCATTGGAAAATTTCAGAAATTTGACAATTTATTTAAATAATTATATTTTAATATCCACAAGTGTTTTGCACTCCTCACACACAGAGAGAAAATTGCTAGAAGACAATTTTGACTGAGTCTGGGTTCATCCTTCATCCATTCCACAAACTAAACTATCAAATATTGGCATGATTTGAACATGATAACCTGTCACAAATTCAGAACACATTGAAAAGAGCTAGTATTTCCCTTTCATCTTAAGAAATACTTGAAATAAAACTATTTTTATGCTTCCAACTTTCTTTCATATATCTTCTTAGATTTTCATTTTAATCACAAATTCTTACCAATTTACTTTATATATCAGTGCTTGTAAGCCGGTCAGAAAAACTTAGCATGCTACTGGACTTGCTAAATGTAATTCATCTTTATTATAGGGCTGTCAACATATATTTATGTTCATGTGAGTATCCTCTGTTTGTGTACACTGTATTTATCACAGGGAGACAAATAGGCTCACTCTGTGTGTGATGCTAATTACTAGGTTGCCAGCATAGCAGCACTAAATTATGTTTTGCCAAGGCAGATCCAAAGAGTTTGGAAGCTTTCCATTCACAGTCCATGGGAAAGACCCATCTGTACTAAAAAATCGAGAAACAACTCTTTCCCATAACAGTGTCATACAAATTTAACCATCATCCCAGAATTTTTTATCCTGCAATAGCTGAACACCTTCTGGCTTTGTAGTTAACTGGAAAATGGCCCATGCCCCATGAAACCTTAGGCAGAGGGTGCTAGAAAATCAGCAGCATATGAGTAGTGTACCTACAGCGATGGGCTGTAAACAGCCTGGTGCTTGTAGTATCTCTCATGCTGTTTTATCTGTTACATGTTGAATCTGTTAGGTCTATATTTAAGCTAAAAATCACCTAATATCTGTAATCACTGAGGCTCCTAGAGGGAGATCTAGCTATTCGTTTTAGCAGCCTTTGGTGTACCAGCAGCGTTTCTGGATGTCTTTTGATATTCTACTGTATTAAAATGTCAGGCAACTTAGCAATATGTTTTTGTAACAAGGAGACAGCAGTTTGCTTTTGCATTTCAAACCCTCCAAATTTTTAATCATGAGCCCCCTGCTGGTAAATGAGTTAAACTGATTATAGTGAGTACTTGAATAAAAGCAAGAACTTCTTAATTAGAAAGTCATGCTATTGATCTTGTTATGAACTGTTTTCATTCGAAATGTCTAGATACTACCATTCCCCTGAAAATGATTCACAAATATAGAGACACACTTAATTAATTCTAATGCAAGGACAAACTTAGTCATTTGTTTTAAAATGTGAAACAAACTCCAAATTGAATTTTCAGCTTTGTTTTTTATTTATTTTAGTGATGCAGAACAAGAGCTGCACATTAAAATACACAAGAAATATAAAAACCCCAGCTTCATGAGAATGGAGCTTCTACATATTACTATTCAAATAAATTAATCCACAGAGAGAAGTTATTTTTTTCCACATATAAGAATTACAGCCAGAGTCTTCTGTGGCTTTTATCTTGTATGGCAGCTACAGGAAACAAAAATTATAAAAATATGTTTTAAAGTAAATATATTGACTCTTCCCTTTCCTTCCTCTGTAACTATAAAGCTGAACATGAGAAAGTCATAGTGTGACTCCTTTCTCCTCTATGGTCTTTTGCACTTGTGGAATGAAGCAAAAATGAGAGAAATCAAATGAGAGAAATTAAAACTATATGAGAGAAATTAAAACTATAAATTCACATTTTAAGTATCCAGTTGCATAGGGAATGATTTCCTAATGTCCATAATCTTTGCACAAACGTGAATCTTTCAGCTTTAATTTTGAGACAGCTAAAGGAGAAAAGGTGGAAAAAGGTAGTAGGAAAAATCAATTATATGGACTTTCTAAATATAGATTTCAGAAGGACAGTGTCTCAGAATAACAAGCAACGAATGACTCTCAGGTCATTTCTTGATATATTGTGTATTCTAATGCATCATTCACCAAATGTTGTGAACTGGAGATGACTTCAGAAGAGGCTCTTGAGGGCTATCCTCATCCTGCATAGACATCTGGAACATAGACACCTGTGGCTAAGCTGTTTTTACAAATTTTTTCTTGTAGTAAGAGTCTAACACACACTTTTGCTATAATACCAGTCTCCTTTTAACGTACAGTTAAGAAAGGCAGAAAAATTACCCATTTCTCTCTGTAAACAGTAAAGGAACTCAAATGGGTTTTGTAGACATTAGCAGATAGGGACTTCTAATGCTGTTGTTCAGCCTGAGGTAAATTTTGGTAGCTTACAGGGTATATAAGTAAAAACTAGACAAGACTGCAATGAGTCAGCAAAGAGCAGCAGAAAAATGTTTTGAATGCACCAGTCAAGAAAAATGCAGGTTCACCCAGCCCACCAAGTTTCTCTGGGCCACGCTGGGGTCCCAGGGTGGCATTTTCTGAGGAGGACATGGCTTGGCAACCCCAGATGCTTTCAGCAGGGGTGTGGTTTGAGCCCCACAAGATGTGGCAGGGCAAAACCAAAGGCTTCCTGCAGGCTAAGTCATGCTGCACTCACTGTATTGCAACTGTGCAATGCTGCCCAGATGACACCACCCAGAGAAGACTCCCTGGCATGGCCAATAGAGCACCCAATGCCTGTTTCTGTCTCTTTTTGTGTCTCCCTGAGTCAGTGTTTCCCCTTGAGATGGGCGCATCTTTTCTATATGCTCCAGTTGGGTACTTTAAATAAAATTAAGTCGATTATATCATGTTTGACTGGTTATTTTTCTTATGTAAGACCAGCATCACCCTTGAAATTACAGACTGACCCAGAAGCATTCCAAATAACCCCATATGCCTTTGGAGACACAGTCAGTTTCAAGAGAAGGGGGAAGAGAAAGAGAGAATAGATAGAAATAAATGAGCGGAGAATTTGGATCTCTGTCCAAAATGTATTACAATACCAAATGTCCCCAAACTCAATTAATTCAATGCAAATGGGCAATTTAAATCAACAGAGACAGTGGGGAACTGTTTGCTTGTAACACACCATCCGCTAAGCTGGTGTGGAAAAAAAAACAGTTACACCATCTGAAAAACTGCTTGTGGCTACAAAAATATTAGTAACTGGAACAGTGGTGGAGCAGAACCCTGGGTGCTGAGAAACAGCTCTCTCTACTGTTGAATTGCAAGAATGGTCCATGGATGGGTTTCAGACAATGCCAAGTATCTTTCCCAGAGCGGTTCAAGTTGTGACACAGGTGACCATTCCCAGCAGGCCATTTGTTCTATGCTGTGCTTTCAGATCTAAGGAAGTTTTATATTAATGATGGGCCATTCTGTTCCTCATTTTCTGGGCATGACTATTTCACTACTATGGATACAGATGATGTGTGTGCGTGTCCTAAACATAAACTGTCACCCTTACTTGCAGTGATTGTCTGAATAATTACTGTCTCTTTTTATCACAATTACTATGCATGTTTAGCCAGCATGTTTACAATTACTCTGCTTCTTTTCCTTAATTAAGCCTAATTTCAGACTTGGTCATAATGCCTGTGTAATATTGGCCACACAAATCCACCTTTAAACTATTTTGATAAAATATACTTTTCCCCAGCATTAAGCATGTTCCAGGAACAGTAAAAGCTATAACTTTCTTGAAATCACGAGCATCTTTGGTAGTAGCAAACTAAGCTAGATCTAGTGGCAATTGGCTAGACATTGCCTTAAGGCACTGTTCTGCATTTGAGTCAGTGCATGAACTACTAAACTTTCAAGAAGTTGCTGAAAAGGTACACTGATTCAGTCCCACTCCCCCTTTTGAACTTAGCAGCTGCTCTGGGCCTGAAGATATTGTTTACCAGTGTCTTGCCCCTTTTCCTTTCGGACATTTATATGTATGCAAGGAAAAATAGTTTGACATATTATTAAGAATGTCTCTGCCCACTCCTGGTTCTTCCTCTGTGTCTCGTAGGTGACAATAATCACCGGAGAATGTTTTGATTCTATGATTTGCAGTATGTCAGGCCTATTCATATATATGACCAAAATTTTGCCTGCCATTCTTTTTCTGTATTTAATACTTCATTGATAAATGCAATCATTACAAGAACAGATGATGGAGTAAGAAGCACATTTTTTTTCTTCAAAAAATAGCTTTTTAATTATGGCAATTTTCCCCCTAGACTGTGTATCCCCACAGTAATGTTACCCCCACAGTAAAACAATAACTGTTTCTGTCCAGAGTGGAGTTCTTAGTATATAAGGTTTGAGAATTTTAGAGTGTATATGAGGTTTGAGAACATTAGAGTGTGATATCTTAAGATGTTTTGTGGTTTTTTTTTAGGAGAAAGGGTATTTTTATGAAGGGGAAGAATGTTTACAACTATGAATATTCAAATCACATACTGTAAAAGCTTATTTACAGAAAATGCCACTACAGCTTCTGGTAAAGAAATAAGAAAGCAAGAAAAAATCTCTGTGCCTTTCACATAAAACCTGTAATGATAGCAAGGCCTCTAGGCTTCCTGAAGTCTCATATATTGTCACCAGAGTACTAGAAATGTTTGTGATGTTATTTTCAAGCTCTGTCTGAGATGTCAGCATAGTACAATGCTGAAAAGATATCCAAAGCCTCTCTTTCACAGCAGGAAATCCATGACAACCAATTGTTCCAGCTACTAGGATTATGATGCTCCTTGTAACTATGTCTGTCATTGCACAGAATGATGCATACGCTTCCTCTCTTATATACATACAAATACTCACACTCCAGGCATTCACAACTCATTTGCAAATTGTAATATTAAGTAGCCGAAAAGTGAACTTGAATTTACTCTGAATCAAGTCAAAGACTAATGCCTAAAACAAACCAAAAGAGATGATTAACTATGTTACATAGTAGGTGAGCAACTGACTCACAGGTTGGGCACAAAATGTTATAGTGAATGGGGTAACATCAACCTGACATATGTGCACTGGTGGGGTTCTGCAGGGTTCCATTCTTGGCCCAGTTCTCTTCAACATTTTCATTTATTACTTGGACACAGGACTCAAAGAAATACTAAATTCGTTCTAACAACAATTTTGGAGGAGCTGTCAACTCCCTTGAGGGCAGAGATGCCCTGCAGAGAGACCTAGACAAATTAGAGAGATGGGCAATTGCCAACCTTATGAAACTGACCAAGGCAAGTGCTGGATTCTGCACCTGGGACATGAGTCAGCAGTGCCCTGGCAGCCAGCAGAGCCAATCATATCCTGGGGTGCATCAGATAAAGCATCTCCAGTCAGGCAAGGGAGAGGAATGTCCTGTTCTGCTCTGCACTGGGGTGGCCTCACCTTGAGTCCTGAGGGCAGTTTTGAGTACCACAGTATAAAAAAGACATTAAGCTGTTAGAGAGTGCCCAAAGGAGGCTACAAAGATGGTGAAGGACCTTGCAGGGAAGCCTGGAGGAAACTGAGGGAAGACCTCTTTGCTGTCTAAAACTTCCCCATGAGCGAAAGAGGAGGGGCAGACACTGATCTCTTCTTTGTGATGACAAGTGACAGGACTCAAGGAAAAGGCATAAAGCTGAGTCAGGGGAGGTTTAGGATGGATATTAGGAAATTTTTTTCACCCAGGTGGTGGTTTGGCACTGGAACACCAGGGAAGTGATCACAGGACCAAGCCTGACAGAGTTCAAAAAGCATCTAAATGACTCTCAGGCATGGAGATGATGTATATTGTGGTCTTTGTGGTGTCCTGCATAGGCCCAGGAGTTGAACTCAATGATCCTGATGTGTCTCTTCTAACTCAGCATATTCTATGGTTCTAACAAAACCCCAAGAAATAAAAAAGAAAATCCACTGCTTCCAAAATAACAAAGGAATGGACCAATAATGATCCCTTTGAGTTCCCGATGTCCTTTCATAGTGTCATTTCTTTCCTTTGGTAACTTATGCACATGGTGCTTTACTATGTGCTATTCCCATTGTGCTATTTTTTATTCTCCTATGCAAGTTGACAATAAAGGAATTTTAGATCTCCTCAGATCTTCTAAAGATTATCAGGAAACTGTAAAAGAAAAGTTTCAAAAATAGAATATTTTTCAGAGTTTGCTACTCAAAAGACAGAGTTAATGTACAATATTATTGTTTCTCTTAGTGTTCTGCAGGCCTTACTATCTCCAGGTTTAAAATGCAAATACCTTTGGTAATATTAATTTTACTGTACACTGTGCCTGTGTCTTACAGGGTGATCTTGGCTGGCTGAGACTCAGTAAGAAAGCATGTAAGTTATCTGATCTGGAAAATAAACAGAAATGAAAAAAAATTAACAGTTGACTAATGTAAGGGAAAAAAATTTACCTATTCATGGCTGAAGAAGGAAGATTATAAACTAAGTCATACTGATTGTGCTGAAGCATTAGAACTGACTGTCCAGAGCAGCTGTGGAACCTTCATCCCTGAAGAATTTAAAAACTTACTTAGCAAACTGATCTAGCTCTATCTCTGCTTTGAAGAACACACTAGAATATATAACTTCTGAAATATACATTCTAGGCTAACTTATCCAGTAGTAAAAAATTTTGGAAGATGTCAGCAGATATGTCCTTTGGAATATTTTGAAATCTGGCTATAAAAAGTAATAATTTCTATAAAAACAAACAAACAAACAACAAAAACAAAAGTAATCCAAACCAAACAGTATTATTATAAAACAAAATATATCTTTCACTGTCAATTTGTTACATAGACTAAATTATGAATGACTAGTCAAAACTAAATTATCATTTTTGACAGCCAATGACAAATTCCCCCAAGATACAGAATATATCTTTAAAGTTTATGACATTAGTTTTCTATACTTTCCTCCTGTCACTAGGGTGCCAAATATGACATCAGTCACAGAAACAGCATACTCAGCCCTGGGAAAGAACAGAAGTGTCCAAGAATTTGACAGATTCATTAACATTAGCACCTGTAGTTAACATATATTTTTGGTTTTCATGTGTATAAAAAGTCCCAGTTGAAATTTTTGCACAAAAAAAAAAATTAGCAATTTATTGCAACTGATTATTGAATTCATAAAATAATCTATTTTAAAAATGTCTTGCAATATAAAAGAAACTAATTAATGATGCTTATTTCTGTTCATACTGTGAAAGCAACTGTTATTTAGTTTTCTTCATAATACTTAGATAATGTTACCTGAGCACCAAAAAAAAAAAAAAGGCTTAGCATAAAAGCACCAATACAAAAAATTGTTTTGTTATTTTAATTTACAATCAAGATGTTGTCAGTATGACCCTACATTTTTCATCCTATATTGTTCAGTTTAAGTTTTTATTTGCTACATTGGCATGTAGCAAATGTGACTTACATTAGCACATCACTGACCCTGAAATTAATCTAGCAATTGTGGGTACAGAAGTTGTTGATGTTACAAACAGGGAAAGGCACTGCCCTGTTGCACAGAGGGGATGGATTTTAGCACCTTGTGGGCGTGGCTAGGTCACTGTTCCATACCACTCACACCATTGATGAGGTGTCGCCAAAGTCTAGGTGGTGAACACCTTTTTGTGGATAAAACACCTTCCCTTTTTGCATACTTTTGTTATTAATATTGTTGCTGTTACTGTGTGAAGTCAGCTGTGTGCTTAATGTTTTCTGTTAACGTAATATTTTATTGTCTGCTAAAGCCTATCTTCACAAACCCTCAATGAGAAGGTTAGGAATTTAACTCAGTGTTGCATTATCATATATTTTCATGATTTTAACTATCAATATCTCATTATATAAGGCATCGACAAAGTATGAACAGTTGGAATTATATATTATTTCTTTTATTACTAAAATTTCAGAAAAATTTCAGAACACCTAGCCTAGGAAGTGTGTCTACACTGTGAATGTCTAATAAAAGCTTTTTCTAATGAAAAGGTTACAATGACTTAACACTGTCCAGTTGCCAATATCATCCAGAAACAGGTATGTGACCCATAAGTCCTCCAGGATTTATCCAATCAAGTAGAAAAAAAATTCCAATCTGAAGTCCTCCAAAGAGCTCTTTCTCTTCATTGACTGTACAAAAAAAATTCAGATCCCAGCATGAAAGGAGGATTTCATCAAGTAATTCAAGTTCAGAGATGTCCCAGAACCAGAAGTGAAAATAACTTCTATAGGACCTACATCATGGCTTCCAGCTGTTTGAAGATGTCTCTGTTTATCTAGGCTGTCCTAAATGGATCTAGATACATATATTGAGGTAACTAACTCAAGCTCTAGTTGTGATTTTTAAGCTCAATTCCACCCAAATATTTTTATATTCCTTGACTAGAAAATACAGAAATTATGTCAAGATTATATCTCAGATGTTAAAACTCCAAAATTAAAGTGTAGCAAATAAAAATACATTAATTTATTTGTTATTTTCCCATAGCTTGGATTTGATGTTTTAGTATTTATTATATTCTTCTTGCCGATTTATGCAATTTGGGATAAATCAAGCTAAGGAATCAACCAGTATTTTTTCACCATTAAAAAAAAAAACAAACCACCAACAAATTGAGAAGGCTCTTTTAAAAGTAGTGTAGAAATTACTGTATTTGTGGAAAGAGCAACATGTACGTAGTTTTAGCCAGTTCCTGGAACTGTCCCATGCAGTTTCTGCACATATGCTAAAGAGTTTGGAAGACCCAAAGGGCAAAACTGATAGGGTAGGCAGATGAGACTATACTGGAAATAAGATAAAGAATCTTCATGTCATTATTACAGATCTGGAAATTATTAAAAGTCATAGCTAAAGAAAAGGTTATTTGACACCTGCCATCAAAGAGAAGTGGAAATTTATTGGGTAAATTGGAATTTGTACTGATCATTAGAGAAGAACATCACTCTTCCAACTCAAAGGAAGTCACATAGCATAGGAAAGTGTAGAAATTTACTCCAGAATTGGTTTGTATATATAATCCATCAGCACAAGTAAGGACTCCAAGGGGCTTAAGAAAAAGTTTTACCATAACAATGCCATCTAGCAAAGTATTTGTTTATGCAGCACAGGTTGGGTGCAGCTACACAGCTGCATAACCCCTTACTCAGATCATAGCTGCATCTCATGAAATGTCTTTTCCCTAAGATAAGCATGCCTTAACAAGAAAACAGCAAGAAATTAGCAGGGCTCAAAAGGAAAAAGTGCTCTGATGTGAAGCAGAAAGGCATATCTTCTTTACTTTTGTGGCCATTTCTTCCTTCTCAAATTAATTTATTCTTTCTTATTTTACACATCTGAGAAATCTGTCTGTAAGCATATATGTTTTCAAAGGCAAAAACAAAAGAAACCCACTAAGAACAAAACAAAACAGGCAATTAGTGTCTGAAGCTTTAAAAAACCCACCCCTCTGTTGATGTGTTTGCCTGTAATTCTCTCATTCAAATTCAGAAGTAATTTCCTCATGTGGAAAACCATTATTAATACAGACAGACTGTAATGTGGCAACCCTTCACTTTTCAACAGAATTTTTTCTGAGTATTTTATTGACTGCACGTTGTTTAGAAGTCAGGGAAGTAAAAGAGTTGTGATAGAAAGTCTCCCCCTTTGGGGAACAAGGGCTGCCTATGTAAGACCTGTGTGAATAGAAGATATATCAGAGGATGTCCATAATGACAAAAACAAAAAATTGAAAAGTAAGAGTTTAAATTCTGGGCCTAACTTTCTTCAGTAAGGGGTATTTTATCCTTTCTTTATCGTTTACCTGTTATCTGGCTATCTACTAATGTGTATTCTCTTTCAGAGGGTTATATCATGTTCCATATTATTCAAGAGTTGGCCAATGACCACAGGCCACAGAGGAGCACCTGTATCTGAAGGGAAGGTGTCAAAAGGATGGAGCCAGGCTTTTCTTGGTGGTGCAAACAATAAGAGGGAACAGCCAGAAACTGATGCACAGGAATCTCCTCCTGAATGTGAAGAAGAACATTTTTACTGTACAGGTGACAGAGCCCTGGAAGAAATTGCCCAAAGAGGTTGTGGATTGTCTCTCCCTGAAGGTATCAAGAACTGTCTGGACACAACCTGGGGCCATGTGCTCTGGGATGACCCTGCCTGAGCAAGGAGGTTACACCAGATGCCCCCTTGTGCTCCATTACAACTTTATCCATTTTGTTAATCTGTGAAGAGCAAAGCAGGGGCTGCATTAGAGCTGAAATATATACAGAGATAAATATTTTCATAAACCAAATGAATTGAGGGAAAGAAGGGCTTTCTGAGATTGTTGTCTTTCATTAGGGCACCGAACTGTGTTATAAGAGATCATTGGCCGTTTCAGATTCCTGACAGGAATGAAAATTGTTGGTTTTGTCAAAGACTTGTGTCATCGGCAGACTCCAAGAAACAGTTGTCCCTAAACCTCGGTGCCTTGTAATACCCAGAATGCAGAACAGTAACAGAGCTGAACTGGGTTTTCTGATCCCCTCCAAAATCTAATATACAATGAGGAAACATGCCTAGACACCTTTGTTTCTGTGAGTGTAATGGAAAACTAGTGAGATAAAACCTCTCTGTAGGTGATCCTTCTCTGAATTAATTGTAGCCAAATGCTGACAGTGTTTGCTTCTGCACACTGAATCCCAACAACAAAAGCTGCACATTTCTCAGTCTTTCCAAACCAGTCTCTGACTTCGAACTGAAAATTTTCTGTCAGTTGAATACGAGGGATAAAAACCACTGGGATATCTGCCCTCTGCCGCGTCTGCGTGGATGGTTCGGTCCCAGCCACCCCCAGCCGATAACCCCGGATCGAAGGCTCCCAGGCCGAGGGCTGACGCAGCCGCCAGGATCCAGAGCTGACATCTCTCCGAGCTAACACAGGTCCTGTGTCCGCCGAACGGATCCGGTTATCAGAGCTCGCTCGGTCAGCCCGCTTCGATCCCTTCGGAGGCTCCTCCGCCAGGTGCCAGTGCCGCCCGTGGCACTGCCGCAGCCTCTGGGGCTGCGTGTCGGGCTGAGTGGCTCTCGAGGGACGATGGCGCAGAGAGAGAGAGGGAGACGTACAAGGGTGAGGTAGCAAAGGTTTATTCCGGGCAGGGGTCGGGGAGATCTCCACTCCCCCCGCAGAGGGGAATGGATTTTATACTCCCACAGAATTGGGAGGGCACAGCGAGAACAACCAATCAACACAAACATTACATCGACTCAGACCAATGGCGATATTAACAGAAGGGAGGGGAAAACATGTCAATCTGTTCCAAACCAATTACTCGACGCCCAGCGAGGGATTTTCCAGAAGCTTGCCTTGATAGGCACCTCAAATCCTCCTCACTGGGCGTGGAATGTTCTTCTCCAACACCCCTGGACCAAACCATCTCTTTTAGGGGAAAAGGAACTGTACCAATATTCTTCAAAAAAGGAAAAAAAACTTCTTTACGCCTCGCCCCCAAGGCTTTCCTCTGCAAGGGACTCCTCTAGCCACCTGAGGGCTAGGGCTGGAGCAGCTATTGGAGTTCCCGGGGTCCCCACAGCCCTCTACACAAGAAAACCCAAAGAACAAGTAGCATATTCAGGATCTCTTAAAAGCTTGTTTATTTTATAGGATTTTATTCCCTCATTTTCTGCACCCACCTAGAACAATAACATTCAAAAGTGAAGTGATATTTTTGTTGGCAAAGCTGCACAAGAAACTAAAGAAAGTGGCATCCTGCTGCACATTCTGTGGGACTATTAACATAATTCACTCCCAGATATTAAACCCAACTTTAAGGCTTTCTCAAAATTTCAGTTTTTTCTTTTGACTTGCTCCTTATTCTGAGAACTAGTGAGTAAGCAGATTTAGAACTTTCTAGATTTTCACAAAATTGTGAACATACCACAGAGAACAGGGTGACACTAGGAACAAACTCATGGACTCTGTCTTCTGGGAATGAGTGAACAGCAAGATCCTCATTATCATTAAGAGATCTGAGTTTGTCCCCACAGAAATCAATGAATACATTGCTGAGCCAGTGAACTGTAAAAGCAATGAAGCATCTGTTTCAGTGGAAAGACTAAAGAAAATAACACCAAAAGAAATTTGTTCTGGATCTACGCAAAATGTTGCTTTGAAAATTAAATGCTTTTAATTTCC
The DNA here is from genome assembly GCA_013399225.1 of Rhipidura dahli. Lineage (NCBI taxonomy): Eukaryota > Metazoa > Chordata > Aves > Passeriformes > Rhipiduridae > Rhipidura > Rhipidura dahli. The sequence goes on from VXAC01006729.1 coordinate 244,889, forward strand.
ATTGAATTTTGATAAAACTGAAAACATATTTCAGAGTGAAATAAATAAGTAATTTTTATATGTTTTGGTTTTATTAATTTAAACTTCTATAGAGAGACTTTTTTTTTTTTTCTGAATCTAACCTGATTTCACTCTTTTTTAAATCCCACTTCTCTTTCAGAAACTATGTGTTTTTTCCTATTTCATTGCTTCATACATTTCTATGTAGTGAGAGTACATCTACAGGCTGGTTGATTCATGTATCTCCACAATAACTATAGGTACAAGTGGGCATCAGCTGCCAACTGAGATACCCAGGTATATGTACTTACATTTAGGAAGGTTTAACCTAGTAATTTATTCAATTCATTGAAAGAGAAACTCATTTACTCTACTCCACCAGCTCCCCATCTACCAACATGAATAAGCACAGGCTACCCAAAAGTATTTTCCAGAAATTCTTGTAGATTTCTCAGATGCCATAAGACCTTTCAAAGGGCCCAAGATAACTCTGTGGGGCACTTGAATTAACCTTTAAATGTCTTCTTCAGAGTGAGTTGTGTTCTATATGACTCCACTGACTGATTTATCAAGGAATCCACTGACAGTAACAGGAATCTTGAAAATTAGCACGTGTGTACACCTACATTTAGATACATAAATGTAGATGCCTTTCTGGAGATGAAGTCTACTTTTCCTGCCTGTTTGAAACTCCAGTCTAAGAAAGGAAAACAACAACCACTTATTTCTTGGAAAATTCTACTATTTGACATTTGTCATTATAGAAAGAAATCATGAAATTTTTGTTTTCTTTTTTTCCTATAAAACAGTATTTTAAACCTGAGTTTGGGAGTCAGTTAAAACACCTTATTCAAATAAAATTATTCTTGTTAAATATCTAAACATTTTTAATTCTTTCTACTGTGGTGGACAGATAAAATTCCAGCCAAAAAAGCACTTCTAAATGAAAGTAGAAAGGATATTGGTATAAGAACAGCACATCATAAATGGGCAATGAATACACTGAAGATAGAAATTAAGGAAGGAAATTCCATATGATAAGATGAAATTTGACAAAGTAATTTCAAGAGTATTTACTTTAGAAGCAATAACCTTCACCACTTTTAAAAACAGAATTTGATTAGATGATGTCTATAGTTGTGTGTAACCTCGGAAAAAAGCATGGAAGATTTTTAGTGGAAGGGAGATCAAGCAGAGAGCAGAGCAGCATACACACAGTGACTTTGTCTTCTTCCTAGGAGAAGGCTGGAAGGGTTCAGCTTCTCCATAGGGAGTGCCAAGACCAGGCCCACACAATGAGAGAGCTTGTGGAGCACTTTCAGGAATGGGGTAGGGGAGTCCCCTGAGGGTTTATTCACTGGTTGTGGAGTTGGCATGGAGGCATGTAGGGCTGGAGTACCCTCATCTTCCCTCTGCCAGGAAAGGTAAGCAGGGAATGTGCATGCTGGTTCCCAGGGGGAAGTGGAGGTTTGTGCGTCCATGTGCATCTCTGTGTAAGCCACATAGCCTTTGGAGGGGTCCATGGATTTGGAATAGCTGCTTTAATTACTTACTTAATTAATTAATTAATTAAATATATATATATATGTATATATATATATATGGGGGGGTGGGGGGTGGGTCAGAAACTTGTAGTTATAAATTAGCATTCTGCAAGTTCCTACTGCTGTGGTTAATCTGTTATTAATCCTGAATGCACAGGTCACTGATAGCCAGTTAATTATGTGTCATTGATAAATCCATAAACCACTTCAATCCCAATTTGGTTTAAACTATTTGAAGTGAGCATTTTTTCCCAATAGCATAAGTCTATAATAGAGAGAACTTGGCTTGTTGAACTGCAAGTTTCTTTCCAGGAAAAAAAAAAACAGACAAGATTTTTTTTCTTTTTTCCACAAAGAATCATAAAAATCATTTGGCACTAAGAGTAAATTACTTTCCTAGCCAAATCTGTCAGTCATGGTCTAGAGTAACCTTTCCACACTTTGAGGACATTCAGTTTTTTTGAAAGTAACCCTTACTTTGGAAAATCCAGAAAAGATGTAGACTTTACTCAGAACCAGAGTCCTAAGTATATTCAGGGAAAAAAATGAAAGAGCATCTGCTATTTTACCTTTGAAATTGCGAACTAGAGAAAGAAGATTATTCATGAAAAAGGACAGAAAGTGTCACTTCATTTCTGAATACAAGAAGAATATATAGCTAGAATATAGATAGATCCTAGAGTATAGGTTTTTCAGTACCATACCTTGGAACTATTTCCTGCTATGATAGCTTTCTGTATTTAAAGCTAAAAAATCTTAGTGATGGGTTATTAACTTTGTGTGGTGTAGTAAATTATCTGCAGTATTATATCTAGCAACACTGTATATTTTACAGTGTGTTAATTAAAGAGTGTTTTAACAGTCAGGTCTTTCCTACATTTATGTCAAAAGGAACAAATTCAACTGTGATTATTTTCCTCATTAAATTTACATGATCTTCCTGTAGTAGAGTCACGGTTGTGATATAGTGACATGCATTTTAATGCAGTAGTGGTATTTGTGAGCTTAAACCTAGGCTATGAACACATTTTTTGATTCCAGAAAAACTCCATCATAGATAGGAAGCCTGGAAAGTCACTACTCTCAAGCTTGTATTCATATGTTCCTGTTAGAAATAAATGACATTTTTAGAGATTTTCAAGCCTTTGAAGTTTACTTTTCAAGACAGGGTTATGAAATAGCTGATAAAGAACATTTTTGTTTTATCCTAAATAGAGGCTAAAAAAATGTTTATTTGTTTCTTCCTATAGGCTACAGTCTCCAGAATATTTTCTTGGGGAATTCAATCATGAAGTCATTGACACATTTGGAAACAGGACCCTCATACTGCTTGTACTAAACATTACATGGATTCAATTTCCTTTATTGAAAGGTTATTTCATCTCAGATCCTGAATAGCAGATGTTCGATAAGTATCTGTTCTGTACATGATTTTCCTTTAGCTTCCACCTGCTGCCTCTTTATATTTGCTAGAATGTTACAGTTAGTTTGATGTAGAACAAATGGTCACATAGAAGTCTGCCTGGGTCAAGAATCTGAAAAGAAAAAAATCTGTTTGTGCCAGAAAAAAAATTGCATTGCAAAGTGTTCCTTGAAAACATTTTAATCTTAAAGCAAAGTTGAAAAGCATATGGGTATAACTCCTGTGTTAATTTCTGCCTGCTTTTAAGTGTGAATGATTTCTGATGCTTAATCCATGTTCGTCACTCTAATTTGAAATGCTTTTTACTGACTTTTCTAGTGACATTTCGTAGCACTGCCTTCCTTGTGTCTGTATTTCTGTAACAATCAGAATAATGGTAGAAAAATCATTCTTTAACATAATGTGTTGTATAAAAGAACAAAAAATAACAGGGTCAAATTTATATCATTGCTACATGATTAATAGATAAACCAAGTCTGCTTTGTGGAAAATATGTTTTTCTTTCCCCCCCCCCTTTTTTTTTTCTTTCTTTTTCTTTTCTGGGTTACAAGATTAAGCCCATGATTATTCCATCATATCAGAGTCAGGCAAATTTGACTGTGTTTTCTCATGTTTTCTCCCCACTGAAGCTTCAAGTAAGTTAACTACAGTGATGCGGACCTCCCATTGTTCTGAGTCTGGCCAACTTACACCATAAATTACAGATAATAACAATTTTCTTTTACTACTGATCGTGTCCTTTGTTTCTTCATTGTATGAACAGGTCAATTCTCAAATTCTTCAACACAGATGATAGCATATCTTCAATGAAGAGCCTCAAATTGTGCAACAGTTTTATCTAGATCTTTAAATTCACCCTTAATTAAGTTCAGAACTAGGAAAGACTTTTCATCTTTCAGCTTTGTTAAATTTAAAAAGAAAGATATAAAAGTAATTATGAAAGAAAATATGGGAGAGGAAGAAATTTATTTCAGACCCAGTACAACTTTCAGTTGTTCTCATATTTGTCATCATAGAAACATCTGAGAATCATACTGTTCCAATATCTTTATTCCTCAGCCTTGTCCACACCAGTGTCATCTCTGGTGGTAGATATCATCTGAGCCATACCCATCAGAATCTTAGCTATGGTCCAGGAGTTTGTGAGGATGAATGCAGCTTCAAACTTTCAAGTGATATGAAGATTGCAACGAGGATAATATTTTTATCAAGGCTACTTTTAAATTCTGTATTGAAGTGGTGAAAATAATGTCTGCACTACTCAATTGGAAATTCTCTCCAATAAGCAATGTGTCACATTTTCTTTCTCTTCAAATGACAATAGATTATTCTATTTACAAGTATACCTAGTCTCCTGCATATTTCGTTTGGAAGCCTCAGGTTTAGAAATAAAGGACAGAGAGTAATGGGGTTTGTGGCAAAAAAAAGCAAAATCTCCCTCTGAAAACATCACTATATCATTCATAGCCCTTACCTCCTCCTATAACAAAAATCAGATGACAAAATTTAACATTGTAATATAGGGTCTCCAAGTGCTTCATGGTCCAGAAATGTTAGGATATTTTTATATAAATAGACACCCAGCACAGTTAACTGTCAGACTTTTTTCTTGCAGATTTTCTCTCCTCTTCTGCATTCAGTGAGATTTCCACCCCTCCTTCCCTCCACACATGCATTTTCTCCTTCTTGTTCACAGACTTACTTTTAGGGCACCAAGGATGCTCAAGACCATATCTGCACTGTTCTGACCAATAGCCAGAGGGAGTGAGCCATCAGCTACATCCAGTAATTGCTTCTCTTCTCATACTGACCCAAAACTCAGAGATTTCCTGGTCCTGTTCAAGAGCTATGAGGATCTATGGTGAAATGTGGTGCTATTCATGACTTGATTTTTTTTTTTTTTTATTTTATATCCTTTTGTACACTATGAGAGTACACTTTGCATTCACTGCAGACTCCAAAAACACTGAATGAGGCAATCTTTCACTGTTGCTATTTATTAGCCTAGTTTCCAAAGAAGCTATAGCTTATTCAGCTCAGTCTCTGAATCTGTGCATGTTTATGAGACAGAAAAAGTGTTTCTCTAATAACTTCTGAACACCTTGTCTGATTTCAGACAGACATGACAGAGCAGGTGAAATATAAAGACAGTTTAAAGTATATAAGGTCTTAGTGAAAAATAGGCAGCTGATGTTGGAACGACCTTATGACTCTCAGTAGTTTTCACAAAATGATTTCTACAGAGAAAGACTAAAATTAGATGCCAGAGGTTCTGTGACAAAAACCTTATTGGTGTTCTGATCACAGGCATAGCTTCCACTGAAGCATACAATTAACCAAGATATAAATCCATAATAAATCACACTCCATCAGATCAATGCTTACAGAACTAGTAGCTGGCACTGCAAAAGCAGTCAAAATGTCAGCCATGGGTCAGATTCCCACTTTCCTAATCAGTGTACAAATATAGAGCAGAAAGCCCGTTCTCAAGTTGGTTTTCTACATGCATATCTCCTCATTATGGCTGACCCTTTAAACCACTTAGCCTTTTTCACCCACAGCAAGGGCAGCTGCTTCAGTGAATCTGCACAAAATTGTCAAGTTAAACAAGTTTCTTACTAAACCATAAACAGCTCTAATCTTATAAAACTTTGATATAGTTGAGGTCACAGGTCAAACTTTGTTTTCCTTTCTGCCTGTGCAAAAAGTTTTAATAGGTTTCATGGTTTCAAAACTTAAAGCCAAGGGGATCATTGTACCATCAAGTCTGACCTCCTTCATAATAGGGACTTTGTTTCACTGAACCATCCATTTAGAGAACTGATAACCAGTGCTGGGCCAACGAAAGTTTACACAGCTTGTAAGTGTGGCATGTGGTGTGCTAACCTTTGCTAAGAGTCAAATGCCACACAGCTGGCACTAACTCCACCCCTTCAGAGGGACAAATAAGAATATGGGCTGTTAAAAAGGGGATATTTCTCATTGTCAGTGGCAACACAGGCTCTGCTTGGGGAAAATTAATTAAAAATATTACTACCAGATATACTATAGCAATCTTGTTCTAACTCAACCTTTCCCCACATCATTTAGAAGAAAAAGAAAATTCCTTCTTGGGAGCATGTCTAGAGGAAATCTTTGTCAAAATGGTTACTTCAGAATACATTCCTCCATTGTGCAAGATACTTCCTTCAAAAAGAAAGGACAACAAAATTTCAGACTGTAAATATTTTTTGTCCTTAAGTGAAAGCAGTATGATATATTGACAAAAGATTTTTTTATGGTCCTATTTACTTTTTTCTGACTTACTTCTCTTACAATACAATAACCTGGTGAGGTTTGTTCAGGACAAGCTGAAAAATCTGTTTTAAAGCAGACCTGTTTATTTTGTAAAATGTTCAGTCTTAACTGAATAGGGTTTAGAGTCAGTTGTGAAATCACAGCAAAATCACAAACACTGGAGACATTTCCTACAAAGATCCCTCTGCTTAGGACGTACTAACAAGGTTGATCCTTCTCATTGCCCATCTACAGCACCTGACTACACCTTTAAAAAAGTTATTAAGTTGGATAGGGTAGCAGAACAGTTTCAGGATGTTAAGCACCAGCAGCTCTTACTGTCATGGGTGCACTAGATTCACATTTTCAATAATTCAGTGCATCTTACTTACACACCCTCAAAGACTGGGAAGAAAGGAAAAGCAGGACAAGAAAAGAATTTTTATAAGATTCTTTCAGGCCACCTGCACTTACTGATACCTACCCTACTGCAGTACTCATCATTGCCTTTTTGTGACTCATATATAGCATCACATTTACCCTGGCAATATTTCTATGAGCAAGGAAAATATTGCTTCTCCTTTCATGCAAATGGAGAAGTGATAGTGAGCAAAAGTAAGTGACTTACCTCCAGAGTTCTTGTTATGTTCTTGGATGAAATCATCTGTTACATTTTTCACCTGCCAGCAAGTGGAAAATAACAATTCCCTCAACTCTGATTCTCAACCAGAATTATTCACCCTTCACAAAAATGCACAGCAGGCTCAACCAAACAAACCCCTACTGACATGGAGAGCAAGTTGCTGTTTTTCCTTCCTTATCAGTTTCTCTGCACTCAGAAACAGCATAAAGCCCATACTTCTAAAGCAGGTGAGAACAGAGTAACAGAAGTGTTAACTATTGTCTGTGTACTTAGGATAACTAACAATTATTATGCATAATGCTGTTTCCATATATCAAAGGCCAAATCAGTACCATGTTTTAAGATAAATGTAAATATAGATCAGATTTATATTTGTATTTGTAGTGCTATATAAGGAAAAAAAAATTCATGTTTCATGCCAAGGATAGGTTGATAGATGAACAGATGGAGAAAATAGTCTTCTGTGTCTCTTATCAGCTGTATCCCATTATCAGAATGGCACTGCATAATGGAATAAACAGATTAATATGTTTTTGTTCTTGTCTTCTAAATGGTAAATCTCTTATAAATGTCCAGCTGTGCAACAAACCTATGTTACTCTTTGTACCACTTATTTCAGAGGCATTTTTCTTAATTCCTATATCCCCATGGACAGGTAGGTAGACTTTGCATTGCTGGAGACTGTAACCCTGTACCACACACACTGGGTGGAGAATGATATGTGGACATCACATGTAACATCAAAATTGTTTTGTCACCCTAAGCTGGTTTATGTATGCCTGACAGGCAATTATTCAGTTATGTTGTGGCTTTCTGATAAGAGGCTGGCGCCAAATGTCTTAATTAACATAATTATTTATATGAATTTTAAAAATATCACTGCAATCAAGAAGGTACACAGTCTGTACATTTGGTATTCATGTAGTCTTGGAAAGTGTTGATTAAACAACATGGATTTATATCTGAATTTATAAAGGAAGGAGGTTAAACCTCAAGTTACCCCACAAAGATGTCACTTGGATCAAAGTGTTAAGCAGTTCTTTGACAATAACGAACATTTTTAATAAACATAATTTCAGCACAAATGTACAGAGGAGGAACAAACAAGTGGTTAGAGCACTAGATTAGGTCATGCATGCTTCAACTCCGATCCAGTGTTCTCAGATAACCTCAAGCAACTCACTTATGGCTAGATGCACAAATTTCAGTTTCCCATGTGTCTTGGGTAGCCCCCCAGCTGCCAGAAAATCAGAGCATTAAAACTCTGATCCTTCCAGTAAGCACCACTCGAAGGTAAGACAGAACGCATTCCAAGGGAAAGGAGGATAAGGAAAGAAAACACTTCTAATTTTTATCCCTCCCTTCATTCATTGCAGGTGCTTTCACCTGCTTGCTTCCATCTCTAAATGTTCAGTCTGGCAACCATACGAAGCATTCAGCAATTACTGAGTTATCAGAATGAGACTCAAGCAGATATGAAAGTATATGATGTGTGCAGAAAGGGAGGATGACACAGAAATAAATATCATTTACTCCAAATGTATATATAGTGTCCTTAGAGATCATCTAGGATATCCTACTTGGAATTTAGATGCTTTTGCAGTATGAAAAGTCTCCTGTCTAACCTACAAGATCTTTCATGTACTCAAGCAGTCGCTCCACATGCCGGTGTAGTGTCCAGATCCCGGAGAGCACCCTGACCAATGTGTCACTATGGGTGCACAGGCAGTTGTCCAGGCTGTTCCGAGCAAGTCAAAAATAGGGACCCAAGGTGGAAAAGTGCCTTAGACTACTTCACGGAGTTTGAAAGTACCAACTCTGTGCACACACCATACAGAAGAATGGTGACAAAATGATGGAACCCCTCATTGTACTGAAGTGTACTGAATTTTGTCAGAAAAGAAGCAAACTACCAATCTGAAAGCAATGGAAATAGTTATCCTTTTCAAAATGGACAAAAGTACACAATCCGAAGAAATGACAGAAAATGTGATATTAGAGAAACTTTCAGGCAGAAGTAAATTCACTGAACTCTACTTTTCAGTGTTCCTATCTACACTAAAGAGTAACTGAATTGCATTAAAATTTTAGAATAAAAAATGCATTTTATAATATTACTTTGGATGTGGAACTTATAATGCACTGTGAGTATTGTCAAGCCATTAGAGGAAAAGACAACCTAATGATGAAACTGAGAATATTTAAAGAATCAGATGAAACAACATGATTAGCTGTAACAGACAGTTTATCATTTATTGACAAAACCATCATATCACATTCACAAACTGAATACTAACATGTAAAATTGTACTGATTGCAGACATTCTCTTGAAGACACTACTTTGAAGTATACTTCAGACAGAGTCCAGATTTAGAAATTGTATATAAAAATTTAGTCACAAGAAATGAAAACTCTGTCTAGTGCTAAAAAAACTGTTGACAGAACTGTAAAACCTACTTCTGAAGACAAGACTCCAGTCAGAACACACACAACTAAGAGTTCTAATATAAGAGGTATTTCTTCCTTAGATGAGACTTAAAAGAACAGGGACAATAAAAAAAAGTGTTGTGGTAAATATATATTTTAAAGCGAAATATGATTTAAATATTGATAGTCTGTGAAGAGACTGACCCTCTGCCCCCACTACCCTTTTCATTAGCCCTGAAGTTTGTGTCACTGTACTGCAAATCATATCAGCTCAGTGGTTTTTCTGAAAATTAACCTGAGGAGTAGAAAGAATTTTTTTTTAATCAAATATGTGAGGTGACCTGACTGACAATGTAGCCATGAAAGCTCCAGGGAGCTGGTTCAGGAGACCATACAGGATCATGTGGGATCAGGGAGAGGGAGAGCAGGAACACAGAAAATCAACCTATGATAGCAGCACCATCAGTCATTGAAGACTCCTTGAATTCCTTCCCTGAGCTGTGTGACTGTTAATGGAAGAAATATAGTAGAACCATGGGGTACTACAGTGTTATGATTATAAGGGATTAATACTTGAATAAAAAGGTGAAAATATTGTCATTGAGTCAGCCACAAAATTAATTTAGCCTGCTATTTTGTCTATGATGGAAATCATCAGCAGTGCTTAAGGGAGGAAGGTAAGAAGAAACAGGAAAAGGATAAAGTGACCTTCTCCTACAACACAGCTTTACTTTCTGCAATTTGTGAATGCAGCTGGATCATAATATTTAACAACTTCAAACAGACAAAGCTATTTCTCTTGAACTTCTCTTATTTATTCCAATTCATGGTTTTGGTATCCAAAATATAGTGTAGCAATGAGCTTCATTATTTGATTGTTTCTTGTATTAAAAAAACATTATTTTTTTTCTTTTAAACCCACTAGAGGTTGATTTGAAAAGATGCCTTGATTCTAGTACAAGAAGTAGTATAGGGGAGTATAAACTTCCCCTTTCTCTTGCTATTCTTGGATTATATTCTCTGGATAAGGAACTAGTTGGATTCAATAACATTAATTGACTTCCATTTAAGCAATTAATTATTACACCTTAAAATTAAAAGTTTAGCTTTTTTTATATGGCAGCTAATCCCATAAGATTCTTGCCACAAATCCACAATATGGAACAAATACTTGCATTAAAGTGTTGCCTGTGCTGCTCTGCTAAGACTAATATGGTTTTCATTAGGCTCAGCCTACACCATCAAAGCCACTTAAGCAAATGGATTCCATGCTCTTTACATATTTTTCATTAAAATAACCCTATTAATCAAGATTTTTATTAATGAAACAAGGGCAGACAACACAACCCAGGAACATGGGTAATTTGCTGTTATAGAATCCGCTACACTCGACAATCTGTTGTGAGGGATCTATGGCTGAAGGGATGATCCCAAGGAGCATACCACAAATGGACCCAGAATAAGCTGTCCCAACTCAATCAGTCTTCAAAACTGGCTGTAAAGACCTTCCTAAGAAATAGCCCCATTAACTGAAGTCAATCATGTAACACTACTGTGAAGCTTCATAGGATTTAAAGTGGGAGACTTACCCGAGCAAGGCACCGTGTTTGTAAGGCCTTTTCACCTGTGGATTTGCTGTTTTCTAGGGTTCTCCTGATGCACAGCTTGCAAAAACTGTATACTGCCAATCAAGAAAGTCAATATGGTAGTTAAGAAAAATATGAGCATCACCTGGTCAGCATCATCATGGTCTTTATTATGGATTTCCTCTTATGAAACCCATGCAAAAGCAATGTGTACGTATTCAGTAAACTGCATCTGAGATGTTCACCATTTCCTTGTATTTTGGAGGTAGTAAACCTGCTCATATGATCATAAGAAGCCCTGTAATGAGTTATACTGGCACTCCAAGCAAATTCTGATGGGTTTCTTCCACCTTAGTATATCCTACAGTTTTATGAATTCATTATGGTTTTCTGCCTTTGGCAGTGGCTGACAGTGAATCCAATGTCTCCCGTGCCCTACAGCATCAAATTCCATTGCATAAATAATCACCTTCTTTGACTATTTTCAACTGCCAATATATTGAAAAAAAGACACTGCAAAAAATCCTCATCCACATCCACATTCACCTTTCTCATGCCTCTCACAGTTTTCATACCTCCCTTAAACACATCTTTTCTGGAAAGCACAGTTCTAACCAGCACAGCCCCCCTCTGGTGGAATCATTTCCTCCTGCTGTCACCTTGTCTGTATCTGTTCCTGCCTCTCAGGCAAGGTTTGGCATTCAGGTCTTTCACCGGATGATGAGGTTAAGCTGTTCAACTTCCAGAGAAAGCTCACAGCTCCATTTCCTAACAAAGGAGGGAATTCTCTGGCAAAGGAGAAACTTATCACTCTCTTGCCAGCTGGCTACTTAAAAGCTTCGTGCTTCCTCTTTTCACTCCTGCCCGACATAAATCTTCAGTCACGAGTTACTCTGAAATCTTTCCTTACATGAAAATGAGGAGGCTATGGATGAGCCCTGGAAGAGGGCATTCCACTTGGTTACAGCCAAAAGACATCTGAGAATGTGGAGTGAGGTGGTGTGTTAATATTAATTTTTGCATTTGATTTGCATTAAACGCACATTTTCCAGGTTCAGACAACTATATTACTCTGCTTTGGGTTTTGTTGTGTTTTTTTTCTTTTCCTGAAATAATTTGTATTTCTTTCCATGTTCTCTTTAGTTTCAACACAGTTTTTCAAATAGTTCAATGTGGTTTAGTAAAGTAAATTGAAATCTGTAGTGTAGCAAAATCTTGTTTGTATATTTATTTAATAACTGTTTACATGATAGCAGGATTTTAAGGAATAAGGAAATTAGTCCAACTGAATTAGAATGATTTTTCTTCTCCTTAAGTTTTTGGGTTTTTTGTGTTTTTTTCAACAAAGAGAAAACAAAAAACACATATAGAATGTCCACTACAAAGGCTCCCTGAACTTTTTGTGCCCCAAACAAAGTGAAAACAAACAAGCAAAAAATAAAACAGAACTATGAATAAGGAACTGTTTGTCAAGCATACGATATTATTATGTAAATTGCTCTCACTGGAAAGAAAAAAATCACTGAATCCTTGCCTGTACTTTTTCTCTCTGGACCACAATCATCAGCATTAATATAAAAGAAGCATAAAACCAGGTTAATTCATGTTTTTAGCTATAAATGAAGCTTCAAACTTTTTTCTTCTCAGAAGAAAATATATCCTTATTTCAGTGCCTATTTATGATGGTATTAATTTGACAGGGAACAGCACTTTCCTGTTTTAGTTGACAACCAGAAAAAAAAGTCTGTTTTGAAGACCTTGACTTGTAGAGCTGCATAAGATATAGGAACTGTATTAGCTGCCCCCAGATTCAAGAAATTACTCATTAAAAATTGGAATCATGTCAGTGTTTCCATATCAAAGATAGCATCACTAGAGTAATAAAGTGAATTGAGTGATAGTACCTAAAGGTAAATAATTATGCTTCATTTATTACTTCATCTTTAATATGCAATATCTGAAATAATTTGCAATGTAAGAGGGAGGTGGAAAATGGTCATGAAGGAAAAATCTTGAATATCAGCAGAATATACATAAAGTCATATCCACACATCAAGAATATGAAAGGAGAATAAAACCTTGAACATCATTAATCCCAAGCCTGGATTTCCATAAAATGATGACAGATTGCTGTTTAAAGCCAAAATGTTCTCCAGCAGTGAAGGTGTCTTGGAGACCTGCTGTTTCTAAAATTTCCAGATTTTTGACAACAGTGTGTAACAGCATTTACTAAACTCATTAGTTTTGCTAAGTGCTTTTAACAAATCTAATGCTCAACTATTTTTAAAATGTAGCTTTTAGAGTGACCTTTAATCTCCCATGGGAAATTAGAAAATGGAGAAGTTATTGGAGGAGGAGATCCAACAAAATTACAATCACGACAAGCTTGAATTACACCATGTAATTGAATCTATTCAAAAGCCAAAAATCAATGCAGTCAGCCAGAAGTATACCAAATGTGACATTCATTTTTTCTGCTTTATCAAGCTTAATTGATGTCTTAGGAACTAAATAAGAGTAATAGGCAGCCTTATGGTAGAAGCCTCCAGAGATATTTCAAGTGGCTATTCATAAAGGCTGCAAATAATTCATAGATTTCACTGCCAGTTGATGCAGTGATGGAATAGCTATGTTGCTTTTAAATACCACATGCCCTGGCATTAATTTCACCCCCATCCCTCCAGGCTTCCTGTTGAGAGAGGTAACAGGCACAAATCCGTCTAGCTGGCATATCCTGAATTAGAGAAGCTCTTGACTTGTCAGTATCATTTTGGACAGAAAGTTAACATGTCATGGCTAACAAGCTAACACTAGTGACATTTCTTGGCATTGCCATGCACAGTTTGTCATAATGCATATGCATATATAAAAATACACAAAGATATTACAGAATTGAATAGAGGAGAATACATAGTAGCTTGGTAACATGGGGAATGCTTCAGAATAATGCCTTATGCCCCCGTCTCTCTGATCATATCCAAAGTGCAACAACGAGTAAGCTACAGTGATCCAAGGAACACCAAGATGATTACACTACAGTGTTGATGAATCTGAAATTTACCCCCTAAAAATGAGCAATACAGAATGATGAAAAGTGTACTGAAAAGTGATGCTCTACTTCTTGATTCTTTAATTATAATTTAATATCAGTACTGCACAAAGTAGCTGTGATAAATTCTAAGAGTACTACTGGTCTGCCATAAGTACCAAGAGTATTCCAAGAATGTTACAAATATCTCTTGGATATTTGGTCTGAGAGTTTCAATGGATATATGGAAATGAAATGACAAAATTTCATCTTCTCTATCTCTCAGAATTTCTGTAATTTCCTGAAACCAATGATCTCCCCTTGCCAAGAGGGGAGATGCAAGGTAATGATACAAAACTTTCAGTTTATATTTATATCAGAGGGGAAAAAATATTTGTCCTTCACAGGTTTATAAGGCTCTATCTATATGGCTGAGAAATCAGACAAGTTCTGTTGTGTTTATGGTGCCTTTTAAAGTAGACTCTAATTTCTGCATATTTGCTATCAATATCATTTTAATATACAGAAAACTCAAGCTGTCTGAAAATGACTCTAGTAGCAGTGTATCCAAACTGGCGGGCAACAGAAATGTTTACCCTGATGAGGATTTCTTTACATTTGAACTGTCTACAACTCACAGCAGTAAGCCTGTCAGAATTGAAGAAATGTTTGGACAATGCTCTCAGATTCCTGGTGTGATTCTTGGGATGGTCATCTACAGGGCCAGGGGTTGGACTTTGTGGGTCCCTTCCAACTCTGAATATTCTATGATCCTATGATTCTACACACACACAAACACATACGCACACACATATATATATTAGAAGAGACAATCTTATGTCAAAGTAAACAGCAGAAACTCCTTGACTTTTCCTATCTTCTGCTGTTCTTTGGACCAAAGTATATGTAGAACACTTGCTAACACAAACAGTTCAGAGGACTTAGAATTACATTTCTGGAGAAAATTTTAATAACAAAAAATAATTTGTGCGGTTCTGTTCCACTGGAAATTCTACTGAAATTATCAGGGATAACAAGAGGCACATGTAGTCTAAAAGCACTGGACCAGACAGGTCCAGTAAAATAGCCCAATTCCAAACAGACTGCTTAACATAAGACACATATGCTGCCAAGTTGTAGGATTTTTTAAAAAAAACATACTTCTGAAATACATTAAAATCTCATCATTTGTCATGCAAATACATTTCAATCTAGATGTTTTTCACTAATCACAGATTCACAGAATCACAGAAGGGTTAGGGATGGAAGAGACCACTGGAGGTTATCTGCTTCAACCTCCTTTTTAAAGCAGGATCCCCTACAGCACATTACTCAGGATTGTGTCCAAATGGGTTTTTGAGTATCTCATGGTAATGAGATTCCACCATCTCTCTGAGCAACCTGTTTCAGTGCTCAGTCACATGTGTAATGAACTTCTTCCTCATGTTCAGGTGGAACTTCCTGTGTTCCAGTTTTTGCCCACTGCATCCTATCTTATTGCTTGGCACCACTGAGAAAAGCCTGGAGCCATCTTCTTGACACCCTCCCTGCAGACACCTGCACACATTGATAAAGACCCCTCTCAGTCTTCTCCAGGCTAAGTAGGCCAAACTCTCTAAGTTTTTCCTCATAAGAGAGATGCTCCAGTACTCCAATCATCTTTGTAGCCCTTTGCTGGACCTGCTCCAGAGCCTCCATGTCTCTGTTTTACCGGTGAGCCCAGAACTGGACCCAGCACTGCAGCTGAGTCCAGAGGAACCAGAGGTGCAGAACCACTTCCTTCAGCCTGCAGGCAATGCTCTTTCTAATGCACTCCAGGATACCATTGACCTTCTTGGACACGAGGGCACTGCAGGCTCAGGGACAGCTTGTTTTTCACCAGGACCCCCATAAGAAATATTCCACACTGTTCACATTTATCAGGTCCCTAGACAGAAATAGCCAGAAAATATTTTTGGAGACTGTAAGTTTAATACCTTAATCATATTACTCAGTCACCAAACCCAATTAAAAAAGTAACACCTACCTATATTTCTGTTACTTTACCAGCTTTGGTTAGAAAATTACTTGTACTTGCATTAATTCATTTAAGCAATTACTTTTATTTGTGAAGAGAATTTTAGCTCAGTCTTTGAGAGCTATGCATGCTTAGATTTAAAATCTAGCAATTGCCAAGACCACCTGTTTATATCTTCTCTCCTGCAGCATAATCTTCTGTGAAATATGTTACTGCATTTTTCCCTAGGCATGGTCTAGATAAGACTTGCCAACCTTGGAAGAAACTCCATTTTCAAATTCCTGTTAGCCCCAGATATTGCTATTTTTGTCATTTCCCCTGCATGACAATCAGCTAAAATATCAGCCACCATCTCAATCAACTTTACAGCATGGCAGATGAATGTTAATTAGTCATTACTCTTTCTGAAAGGAAGAGGGGTTGATGAATCAAACCTCAAGCTATCAACATCTAAACACACAAAATCTCTTAAACAAGTTAACACTGTAAAATGTTACAAAGAAACAAACTGACAACAAGACACAGATCCTTCCAAGAAACCTTAAATTTTGTGTCCCATAATTTTTGCATATACAAAACAGCATGGAAGTTCTTAACTACACTTTTATTAGTACACTGATATAGTTCAATAAAAATCAGTACGGAGACATCCCCCCATGTGCCCCAGCACCCTGATGCAGTGAAGATTTCCCTCATACCACATTGAAAGCAATCAGTTTCATGGCCTGTACTGAGGCTAATTAGTCTATTTGAGAAGTATGTCATTCTACCTTGGGCTCTGTAATCATGTCTCAATCACCTTCAGTGTCTGAGCTGAGTTTCCCAGAGTACTGCCTAACTCTGATGCACCAGCTGCAGCTTGTACAAGCTACACAGGTTCTCTCTATTAGCACTCCACATTACAAGAGAATTTTGGTTGGATCAAGACCTGGAAGTGCATAACATCTGAGAGATATACTCCCACTCCTGAAACTGTGTCTGTCTCATAGATGTGAACTTTGGAGATGCCTGAGAATGGTTTGTATAGTTGAAGAAAGAATTTCAAGGGACTTAGTAGACTTAGTACTAGAGAAAGACTGAAGCCCCACTCAACCTCCTTATACCTCCTCCTCCTTCTGATGTTCCTTAGTCTCCATGATGCCTCACTTTTATGAGACTGCCAAGGGCACAGCATGTATAAAGAGAAATTTTTATGCCAGGGTCCTTGCAAGCAGCAGACAGGCCTTAGCCAACCCTCCCCACTTTTCCTTTTCAAAAAATATCTGTAATTTTCAATCACTTTGTTGTACATGTAAAACATGCTTTAATGTGTTAAAGCTCCTTTACTGGCTTCTGGAGAAGAAGAAAAAGGAAAAGCAACCCTCACAAAAGAGACTCTCACTGCAAATCAGATACAAGTCCAAGTTATTTTAAAATATAAAATTAATTTTCTTTTCATTCTTTTTTTTCTCCCTCCAATTAGCAGCTAATCTCATCCATATAGCTTCAGGCTCCAAACTGGTAAATGTTGTGATTCACTAAGAAGTAGTTGGAAAGTTTTTTTTCTTATAATTACAAGATATAATTACTTTGGAGCTTTTTTAGAAACTTCCATGATTAGCAAAGCTTTTGGTAATTGTAGACATAGTATTTATAATTTTAATAACCAGAAAACTTTTATGTTCAAATAAAAGAATTAAATCTACAAAACCCAAGCAATTTATGGCTTAGAAGCCCCTGGAGTACATTTGAGAGACACAAATTCAAGACTTCAGGACCATCAGTTTTTTAAAATTGAAAATAGGCAATGATATTTTGGTTATTAGCATCAAACTGCATTGCATACATGCAGAAAGGAAGATATTTCTTGGGAGAAAATAAAATAAAATATAGAAAGACTCAAAAGGTCTTTCTTTAAAGAAATGTTAAAACTTTATATGATTCCTTGCCTTGAACTCAAAGAGGAGAAATAGAAAAAAAATCCCTTGTCTCCCCCAGCAACTAGCTGTGGAACAGCAGCATGCTAAGGGTAAAAGAAGGCCATGCTGGAGGGCAGTCTGTGGCCTAAGGCTAGACATATACTCGGGAGAGGAAAACTTTTGGGGTATGGTAGCTCAGCTTTCTCCATTAGTAGCTCATTAGCATTGCCCCTAGCATGAATTTTGGCAGTGACAACAACCCTTGAGTACAGGCTGGCAGTTAACACAGGTCAGGACCAGCTCTTGACAGGCATCTTGCCTTCAGCAGCCCTGACTTGTGAGGCAAGTACCCTTTTGTTTGCCCAAGCAAACAGTTCAGCTGTAGCTGTCCCCAGTGGCAGCCACGGTTTCCAGGAACACTCCTCTTGTGCTGAGCTCAGAGCTGTGCAGGAACAATAACATTATGCAACACTTAGACTGTATTTCAGCACACTCTGAAGAGTCCTCCAAACCAATGCTGACCTGATCCTAAAAGTCAGTGCACGACATCCAAGTAACATGCAGATACAAAAGGTGGAATCAGAGTTCCTCCCTAAGCCAGTTAATGATTCCTCTTGGACTTTCACCTCAGCTCAGAAATGAACCCACACAGCCATATTACTTCAGGATTTGAGCTGGCTCATGGGAAGAGACAGTAAAATGCAGATCTATAGAATCTAGATTTGAGTACTGGGAAGTCCAGAGCTAGGTGGTTCAGCTGAATGTACAACAGTGCTACAAAATATCATATGTTGAAATAAAAGACATTGAGTGCCAGTGTACAGGCAGCACTTCTAGGAGTAGCAACTCCATCTCGTCATTTACCCAAAAACTATCATGCAGGTTTTCTTTCTTAAGCAAATGGGAAATTATGGAGTAGAAAACTACAAAAGAAAATAATACCATTATATGAAATTCTGCTGGCTTATAGGGCAACTTGTCTTGGGTACAAAACCTAAACTTCTAATTCATGTAGGGTTTGTGAGTTTTTCAGTCTTCTATTTGCTGCTTGGACAAAAGAGGAAGCAGAGGATGGGTTGAAATGATTCACAGTCACCTAGACTTCACAGAATCATTGAGGTTGGAAAAGACCTTTGGGATCATTAAGCCCAGTCACTAACATTGCCCTGAAAAGCCCAATTCTAAACCATGTCCTCAAGTGCCACATCTACATGTCTTTTAAAATCTTCCAGGGATAATGAAACACCCACTTAACCAGACAGACTGTGCCAATGTTTGACAACTCTTTCCATGAAGATTTTTTTTCTTAATATGTAAACTAACCTGACCCCATCACAATTTAAGGGCATTTAATCTTGTGCTGTCATTTGTTGCCTGGGAGAAGGGAGCAGCACACACCTTGTCATAACCTTCTTGCAGGATGTTGTCAAGAACAAAAGGTCCCACCTGAGCTGCCTTTTCTCCAGGCTAAACAACCCCAGCTCCCTCAACTACTCTTCATCAGACTTGTGCTCCTGAGCCTTCACCAGCTTCATTATTCTTTGTCCTTCTTGTAGTGAGGGTCCCAGAACCGAACACAGGATTCCAGGTCTGGCCTCACCAGTGCCAAGTACAGGAAGACAATCACTGCTCTGGTCCTGCTGGCCACACTGTTGCTGATACAGGCCAGGAAGTCCTTGGCCTTCTTGGTGACCTGGGCACACTACGGTGTCACATTCAGCCATCTGTCAAACAGTATTCTCTTTTTTTTATTTTTTTTTTTTTTTCCCACCTGGTAACTTTCAAGTGATCCCCAAATGTGTAGGATTCTGGAGACCATGTCATGGGCTGAAGTGTACTACAGGAGGATCTAACAACTGCCAATAGCTGGCTTTCAATTTAATTAGCAACCTGAATACTTCTTGATTGCAGAGATCTCATTTCAGTGCAGCAAATGACAGTTTTACTATTGAATTATATGAGGTGGATTTCCTCAAGGTAATCAAACAGACAGTATCAAACTAAGGTGTGATTGCCTTTGCATGAGTATGTTTGTCCACAGTTACATCTCTCCTCTGTAAAACTAGGTGATATCCCAGAACCAAGAAATAAAAATGGTAAACGTTAACTTCAGTGTGCTTTGCATAACCCATAAAACAAATTTACAGACTCTGAAGGGAACGAAAACAATGAGAAAAACCTAAAAAGACGTTTTTTGAAGTCAGTTGCTCAGAAGAAATAAATGGAAAGATAAGGAGAAAGCACCTAGATATATGAACCAGCCCGTCTAGAAAGAGCATGTTAATGGTCTACATTTGCATCACACATTTGCAAAGAAATAAACACAGATTAATAAAACAAGGATTTATTACTGTGGAGGTTTTTTTATTCTCCATCTTGACACAACAGGGAACTGAAATATTATAAAATGCTTTACCTTCTTTCTCTCTATCTGTTGGATAACTATTCTTGGCAAAAGTTTCTGTGAGTTTTATGCATGGTAGAGGCTGAGTGTGTCTGAAATTGATAAAGGTTCTACAGTAATGTATACTTGCAAGACAGGTTGTCTGTGAATATATTTGAAAGCAAATCTCATCAACAAAATGTCAGTGGTGTCCTGGTGTTATTCTGTACTGCCACGGCATATTCACTGCAGCGCCAGAAAGATACTCGCCAGGGATTCAAACTTTAAGTAGACACAGGGAAAAGAAATATGAGCACTCTACAGATTCAGATAAACAAAGTTACTTCCCTGGACATTGTGAATTTAAATAAAATGTGGGACTGAAGTTTTCATATAGATACTGTCAGACAATGACCAAATAAATAAGAAAATACAAAAATAATATTTATAACAATCTCCAGCATGCTGTTGTGTAAACAAATTGCAAATTGCACAGGTTTTCCTACTAAAGAAATGCAGTGCCTTCTTGCTTCTGCCCTATTTTAGATGCATCCTCTTTTCTTGCATAAAAGTTGCCTGTACAACAGAAATATGTATTTCAGCAGGGGACAGTTGACATACTGCTAGTATTAAGAACAGAATAAAAGATTGTTACCTAATTTTTAAATCATTTTAGAATATTTTTGTGAGAGAGGGCTACATTGGAATGCAGCTAAGATTAACAACTATGCTGTAGGAGGAAAAATGTGAGGACCATCATTATTTTTGGCTAATATATAACACATCAATCAATAACTAGTCAGTTGCTGGGGTTGATATAATCTCTAGACTTGTCACTCATCCATTGGGTTTTATTTTAAAACTGTTTTAAGTCTAAGAGAAGGACTCACTAAGAAATGAATATATTTTGCATCTTCTACTATGACTCCCTGAATGCTCTAGGCAAATAAAAGACTGCTGTTGACATTTTTCATGGGGATTTTTTAGAGCATGACTCAATGTGACAAAGCAATAGAAACCATTCTATCTCAAGATCACCTGTTTAAGTGCCGCACATTTTAAGTTACCTGAAATAAACCCCAGCAGTCATTTTTGAGAAAAAAATGTTTACATTTTTGAACATGTGTGCATCAAGGGCAAATGACATTACAAATCCATTTTCTGGTTAACTCGAACACCCGGACTTACGAGTCTCACTCAAGCAAGAGGACATGCTGAAGTTCAGAGAATGGAGGGGGGTAAGAATAGAAAAGGAAAGACATTGGAATGAAATAAAATTAACATCCACAGATGTCTGAGATTCGCTAATGTTTTGGAGAGTAACTTCTCAAAATGTCTAAAGAAGGACTACATTGTACCTGAGCTGTTCACTGTGTATCTGTCTTCACAAGATCTGTTGTCTTCCAATGTCCACAAAACCAGCATTCCTCCACCAATTTCTTTTGGAAATCCCTACTGAACCTGTTCTCTCAGGGTTCACAGAACACAAAAAGTTTACTTAGATTGATATTTCCCATAGCTCCTTTCTTAGAATATCTTCTCTGGGAGATCAATTTTGAGACCTCCCCAGCAAAGGATGAGGAAGGTTAGAATTTGAGCTGGTCTGTCATAACAGATTGTGCTAACTACAAAACTATGGGAGGTAACTGAATTTTATTGGTTTTGTGGGTAACTATGGCACCATGAGCAAGAAGTACAGAAGCCACACAGGCCAAAAGAGAGTAGATGTTAGCAGTTCTGCTTGTCCGATGGGAAAGATGCTGTCTTGAGTGGCTGTTCTCAGAATTATTCCTGGTTTGGTTTTGTTCCTTCATCTAACAAGTAGCAAATAAAAACTCCATCAGCATCCCAGGAAGCAGAACACCACTTACTGGGCAAGTGCTTCTATCAGGCAAATGTGCAAAAAACAAAACTCTAGCTTCCAGCTTTGGGGAGTGCAGTCCCTGCAGGAGACAGCATTTCAGATGTGCTCTGCTCTTCCACATTTCCTTTTTGATTGGTTTGGGCATCCCAGCACTTAGTGTACTGGCAGCTGTCAATCTCACCTTGCTCCAAACTGAAATTAGCTTTGCAAATTCTGGTTTTGGAGACAGGCTCTGAGGCTGGGACTTTTGTATGCTACATGTCACAACACTCGACTTCTTTCATTTGAGCAAGATTTAAATTGTACGCTTGTTATTCCACTTTTTTTTTTTTTCCTCAAACTCACATACACAACTTTAGACAGAAGAAATAATTTTATAATCTGTTTTTAAAGGATTTTTTTCATCATTTGTGGTCATGTCCTAGAGAAACTACAATTCAGTTAAAAATATACAGCTATACACATGTATGCAGAAAGTCCTCATCTTGACTGAGTTATTTAAAATATTAATACAATAAACACAGAACATTAAAAATGAAGCCAGCATCATTTGGAGCTATCTTTGCATATTTTATAGCTAGATATATGCTTCTCTCAGGCAAGACTGTCTAAAATTCATTAAAATCCTCATTTACTCTCAGGAACTGTTTCGCTCTTAGGACATCATATAAACAAAGAAAAACACCCACACCAGATTATTTAACATGCCATAGAAGAGGAATGTCTCCCAGTGTGAAGTGTTTCTCATCTGAGTTACCATATGCCTCCTACTCCTTATTCCATTCCTCCATCTCCTCTAGCATAAACATTTCCATCCATTAACAACCTTTCAAATTCTTTACACTTTAAATATTGTATAGCAACACATGTAAACAGAAATCTATGTTGCTTTTATTGCACTCTTGGTACAAATTCATGGCACCTGACAGGAAAATCTCAGCTCAGTGTAGGAAATACATACCTGCTCAGCTTCAAAATTTTATGTGCAATAAATCCTGTCAAATGCTATATAAACCTCTACATTATGGCAGGAATGTTATGCCAGAGCATTTCCTCTGATTTCTCTTCCTAATTTCCTTCAAAGCCTCTCTGATATTTAAAGAAAAATAAATCGGGTGTAGGAAAAAACTGTATTAACTACCTACTGTCTTAAATGCAAAATAGAGCAGCTACAGAACTTGCCTGGTCTTGACAGGCTGGAGCCTAGCCAGTAAAATGAATGAAGTCCCATTAAAGTCAATGTGCCCGATTCCTTCCCAGTACCTAAGTAATGGAGAGAAAATAGGCAAACTGCTGTTCCAGAAGCCTTTTAAGGAGGCACTAAAAACCTTAATCCGTGTCAAGTGTACAGAGTGTCTGGTGTAAGTGGGTTTTTCTGAAAGGACAGTTATTTTTCACAAGAAGATTTATTTTTCTAATAAATATTTTTTATATTCCTTTTCTCAAGAATTAAACCCAATCCACCACAAACCCTAAACTTTTATTTCTGATTTGTTAAAGTCCAGTCGCAGTGCAACTGATCCAGGAATTGTCTTTTGTGTCAGTTCAGCATCAAGCAGCATTTCCTCTGCCAATGACAATGAAGTCAGTGCAAGGTGTGGGGTAGACCCTAGAGGATAAGCTCTCCATCAATGATTTTTGAAGATGATGCTATCTGGTTCATGTCAAATGAGCCATCATGCAGAAACCTGTCTACAGAGAGACAAGGAGCCTTAAAGTTAGCAGCTTTCATCAGAAAGTGAAGCTTAATATTGTGAGAATCAGGATGTTAAACAAGAAAAAAAGATTCAATACATTTTGAGAATGCAAAATATTTTAACTCTTTGCAGTGAGTGATTGTTCTGACATTTCTGAGTCAGAGTTTTTGTGTGAAAACTTTCATTGTGTTTATTTAATCACAATAACTTTACATGCAAAAATATAGTGACAAAAATGCATTTCTTTTAAGTTCAAATTCACTTCAGGTTGGTACCTCCAGATCAAGGTCAGATTTGATCCGAAGATATCTAGAAATCTGTGCCATCTCACATGCCTAAAGTTCTGAAAGTGCAAAGGTTGTGATTTTTTTTTAATGCTAAAAATAAATTTTGGATTGCATCTCTGAATTAGTCACCAAAAGCTCTGCATAAGTCCTGGCATTTGTATTGAAATGTGCTGTGTAGAACTCTGCATGTTTCTATTGACCTTGTTGGTATTACTGATAAATAACTAAGGAAAAAAAACCCAACAAACAAACCAAAACCCCACAAACTTCTTTCTCAA